>JBBMKE010399657.1:0-12643 GCA_037834125.1 Lippia alba | reverse complement strand
CATACCCTGTTGAGAATTCTTCCACTAGGGGTGGAATCAAAGAATGACATGGGAGCTCGGAAAATTGAAAGATGCATTTTGTTGAAGAGTATATTAGCTGTCTTGTATCCAATTGTCACGACAGCTACCGCTCTACCTAAAACGCAGACAGCACTTCCTACCGATAAAGCAACATAAACAAGGATAAGTGTAGAGCCATTAACATGAGGCTTCACATCTCTCGAGACAGGAGTTGCCCACGCCATCCAATAGTTGCTTCCAATTTGAAATGCTTGGAACAGAATCTGTGCCAGCAAAGCCAAGGGTGCTAAAACTCCCCCACAAGCTTTGGTAAGGTATTCCCAATAAACAGATAATCCAACATTTCCTTTCTCCCTTTCTTCTTCATCAACGAGCTGACCCTTTGTTTCATCACAAATGTTGTTCAATCTGTCTTCTTGGTCGCTTTGAGAGTCCTGTTTTTGCACGACAGTTTTAGCATTTGTGTCGGACCTTCTTTCCTCACCGTTCGTTGCCTTATCCATATTCATTGAATCAAGGGCTGATAAAGCTTCCTTGTGAGCATCAACAAGTTCCATAAAATCAGTTCCTGATTTCAGAATGTCGTTGTACTTTCCTGCTTGTTTAATTTTACCATCTTTCATAACCTGATTATTTGGAAGGAAGACAAGATTGTTGTTATACACCTTGGCATGATAATACAGAAATTCTTTGGAGATGAGCATGTTTACCAAAATCATGTCTGCAGCAGGCAGAAACTCCACTTGATGTGTAACATACATAACAGTTTTCAAATCCAGATGCCCCAAAATGCATTCCTGGCATCAGAAACAATAAATTTTAGAATATAATTTAAAAAAATATGGATACAGAAAATGTTGAATTTATCTGTTTACATTAAAAATATGAGATCCTGTATGTGCATCAACAGCACTAAATGGATCGTCTAACAAATAAATATCAGCATCTTGGTACAAAGCTCGTGCAATCTGAATCCTCTGCTTCTGTCCACCGCTCAAATTGATTCCTCTCTCACCGATAACAATTTGATCACCAAATTTGAGGATTTCCAAGTCTTTCATCAACGAACATGCTTCAAGAACACTATCATATTGTTCTCTGTTCATTTCCTTACCAAACAGTATGTTTTCTTCAATTGTTCCACTCTGTATCCAAGGTGATTGAGCAACATAAGCCTTTGTCCCAGAAACTCTAACAATCCCAGATATTTTTGGCATTTCTCCCAAAATACAAGAGAGCAAATTCGACTTCCCAGAACCGACTGTCCCGCAAATGGCAACCCTCATGCCACGAGACACTTTAAAATCAATATCTTTCAATGTGGGAGAAGGAGAAGACAAATCCCAAGTGAAGTTCCCATTAATCACCTCAATAGCAGAATCAGTACAGCTAACAGGAAGCTTCTCCACTACATCCTGTCTCAGATCATCAAGAGAAAGAAACGCTGCAATTCGGTCAAGAGAAACTTTGGTCTGAACAATCATGGATATTGTGTCAGGAAGGTCATAGATGGGCTCTTGAAGAATCCTAAATGTCACGAGTGCAGATAGAATCTTTCCAGATTCCAATGGGATCCCCATTACCATACAAGCACCAAAAGTAACCACTGACACAAAGCTAGGAGCAGCAAAGAAGATAAATGTGGTAGCAGCTTTATTATAGAGATATTTGAACAACCATCCCCTCTCCTCATTCCTAAGCTCTTGAATTTTGGACAGAAACTTCAACTCCCAAGCTTGAAGCTTGAGAATTCTCATGTTCCTCAAGATTTCAGAAGTCGCCTTCATTCTTGTATCCTTGGATTTCATAAGCTCATCCTGAAAGTTCTCCTGAAGTTTTCCCAATGGGACATTTGCTAACACCACAAGAAAAGTGGCCATGAGGGCAGCAATTGAAGCAAGCCCGAGATCTTTATACAATATAACCAATGCCAGAGCAACTTGAATAACAACCATCCATGGATCATGCAAATACCTACTAAATTCTCCAATCCTCTCCGCATCAACCGACATGAAGTTTATGATTTCCCCTGTTGTTTGTCCCTGTTTTGACTGCCCTGAAAGAGTCAATCCTTTGTTGTATATTTTGGCAACCAATGCTGCCCGGGCCCTGAATCCGGCCTGCTGGGTCTTGAAGAACCAGTGTCTATGCGACAAACATTCAACCATTTTTGCTATGAAAAATGCAGAAACTAACACAATTCCCTCGTTCTTGAAACTTCTCCGTCCATTTAAGTATTGAACAAAGGTGTTGATGAGGTACGGTCCCACATATGAGGAGAATGTGTTTAGCATCACATAGAGAGCTGATAGTACAATTTCCCTCCATGTGGTGAAGATCAATCCTTTTGCCAACATGATTGTTGTGACTTTGCAGCTGCTTTCTTGAAGATATGAGTTGATCTTGTTGTCTAAAACTGGAAATGCTCCTCTAACGGTATCGAATTTGTCGAGCTGAGGAACATCCTCCAAGTTCAATGTTTCTCTATACCCTAGAGAAATTAAAGGACCCACCCAAGAAAAAGAAAATAGGCTGAAAATACCAGCACTAGCATAAGGGGTGACGGTTTCTTCCCCTTTTGAAGGTTTGTTAAATTCTCTAACATCACCATCTAAAAGTGGTTCTTGAAGACTGGTATCTTCATCGTTTCTCTCACCCAAAATCCCAATACAACAGTATATTAAACCCATTACCGATGAAACAATATCCGAAACCCAAAACAGAGTCGACCTAACTTGGTGATTTTTGTAATAAACAAAGTCGATTACAAGGGAATAACACGAAATGGAGAAGAAAAGCCCCCACCAAATCCTCAAAGCTAGTGGATACTTCTTGGTTTCTCCAGAATTCATGAAACGGATTTGTAAGAACAGATAGAGAACTAACCAAGCTAGTGTTTTGACCCCTAAATCCGACAAAGTTAGAATCTTTTCATCGGACCAACCATTCCCATACCAATAAAAGAGGTTTAAACAGCACAGAATGAGGTTGAAGCATGAAAAACCCAAACAGGAAAACATGGTTGGTTTATAGTAAACAGGACTGGTATTGCGCCTAACGTCGCGTTTCTGGGCTTCATCCCCATTGCTCCTAAATTTGAGGTAAACCCATAATATGAACACGATAACGAACAAGATTAGGTGCAGAGAGGCGGTGAAGAAACTCAGAAATACTGGGGTGCGGAGAAAATCGGCGCCCATGTCTTGAAAGGAAAAAGATATGGAATGAGAGACAAAAACAGACATACCCTTTAAGAAGGAATGTAAATTTCTTGCTGAGTGCTGAGTGAAGAATAACTCAATTGGCAGAAGGGTTGTTATATGACTACTTGCATTGATGGAGGAGAGTTCGAAATTTATGATTATTAAACGACTGCAAATTGACCAATAAAAAAAAAATGAATGCAAATTGACAAATTTTTTTCTTTGTTTCTTTGAAAAATTTGGGTTTGTGTTAGGACTCAGGAGAGGAAAGGTCGGAGAAAGGGGGGTTTTACGTGGAGGCCAAGACTCAGTTGATGGGGATCATCCATGGTAGTTACAGACATCTATCTATACTATTTATTAAGTGAGAGAAGCAAATGTAGTCTCTTAGTTGACTTATAATTTTTTTTTATTTAATTTAATTATTTTTTTATCACACACAAAACGTATCTTAATAAATTATTTACCTATTGTCTATTAGTTCCACTTTCTATCACCTTACTTTTATTCTCTTATTTTATATATATTTTTATTTTTTTCAAAATTATAATTATTTTCTATGCATATATAATAATTAAATTTATATTAAAATAAATAATTTAACTTTACTATATCAAATTATTTCTTCGCACACACATCGAGCATGCGGAATTATTAGTAATTAATAGTTAATACGAACAAACATGGAAAACTTATTCTCTATTGGGGGCAACATTTTTTTGTATTATCTTCAGTCCTACATTTTGACCGCCATATTTTTATTTTTAATTTTTTATGGCTCCACATATCTCTCTTGAGTTATTTACACCATACAAAATGAGAAAAAAAAATTAATATAAAAAATACTGTATTTTTAAAATATTAGCACGCCGAACCATGAAAATTTCTAGTATTAATAAAATACTAATTTTCTTTATTCATTGCGTGTGAAATAACAAATTTACTCTTTTATATTATAATATATAATATCTCAAATCTCTCTGTATTGTTTAATAGTTTTTTATATGCACTGAAACCCTTTTTTTATATGCATCGAAACTCTGTACAAAATAAAAATTACATGAAGAACTCTATAAACAAATATAAAAAAAAAGTATATAGAGAGACGTGAAATGATCTATATTACAATATAAAAGGTTAAATTAGTTATTTCGCATCCAATAAATAGGAAAAATTAGTGATTTACAACACTAGAAATTTTCAGGGTTCGGCATGTTAATATTTCGAAAACACGGGATTTTTTTTGTTCATTTCACATAACAGAGGGGGTATGACGTAAATAACTCTATATACCTTCTTATGAGCTATTTCTGCATAAGCAAACACTTCTACAATAATTACGGTAATTAGTACATAAAACGATGAATTTGATACTGAGTGTCTGAAAAAGACAAATGTATTTATATATTATCTGGACACTACAGAGAAAAAGGAGAGTTTCAATAATTTTAAAATATATACTTTAAGAAAAAGAAAGGAGAACTATGATTTTCCAGAAAATTGCATAAAGTAATTTGACTATAAGAAGAGCAATTTAATTAATTCGACTCCAGGATGAGGCTCTGAATTGACGCGCATTTGGTCGGAAATTGAAGATATCTTTATAAAGAATAAAAATGACATTATTCTCTCCATTATTGACTCGATCGGTTTTTGTTTCATATGTCTAATTTCTAACATCCAACTCAAACAAAATTGGAAAAATGTAAGTAGACAAGTTAACTCTGCATATGTTTTAAAAGAAGTTTTAATTACGTCATTTCACGAACATTCAATTGTCTCTCTGCTATGATGGTGATTATTCTGAGATCCATCCACAAACATGCAGTTCATGTACTAGTATCATTTTTATCGATGTTATTTTCCCTAGAGTTAATTAGATTCAAATTAACCTAATGCACTCAAATAATCAAGACCAACTTACGCTAAAACCATCAATGATGTCTAACATACTCTTAAAAAACTCCTGACATAAATTTCGAGCATAGAATTTCAATCTCGTTGGCAAAGACTATATTAATTAAGGGAGAGCGACAGAACACATGACATGACGCCATTTTAATAAATAAACCAACCACGTGTGCTCAATTATTTTGGATAATCTTCATCCTCTTCATGATCTAATAACTTCCATGATCCATCGTCCTCTTGAACCATGCCCTTATTCTTCTCACACCACCAATGAGTAGGAATATGATACTTATCCTTCAAATCCCCTGACCCCTTGTTCACAAGCGCAATATCCCTTAAAACCCCATTTCTCGTCAATGCCAATGGATGCAAATAAGCAGCCTCCAAATTGTGCCAGCTGAAGAAATCTCCAGTTTCTTTCAAGAAAGTAGATTGCGTACTGTCAACCTTCAGATCCACGCCAATATTGCTGAATCCTATCGGAGGTAAATGTGGGACGATGTCTAACAAGTTGTGGGTCCTTAATACGCGAAGATCCTTCCTCGACTCGCAAATTTTATTGAAGTTTGAGTCTCCCACTTTTGGGCTGGCAAAGGTAAAGGCTGTGACAGGGACGAAGTTCTTGTTTGCTTGGTTGGTTAACCTCATGTTGTGGCCATTGCATACAATGTCTGCTGCGTTGAGGGTTGTGAGTGCTCCACCCAAACTGTGTCCCGTTACTGTTATGCTTATTTCTTCCTCCTCGTATTTGTTCACCTGTTTCTTCACTTCGGATAGGACCTGCTACCATGGAATGTATCAATGTATGCTAACATGGAAAGAGTGATATTTTTTCTGATTTCTCATAATTTTCTCCCACCCAATTGAGTGAAGGACTAATCTCCCGATGTAGCTGAAGGCGCTTATTAAGCTACCTCGGGAGATGGAAAGACTTATATATAGTAAAACAAAAATTCTAACTCATATCAGATTCGACCTAACAGTAACGGTGAATGTATCGTATGTTCTAAACCCTATCATATAAGGCGTGTACAGCATTCGTATTTAACAACTTCACCTGATCCCGTGCACTCGTTTTGTTGAACTCCGAATTCGGATTATCCGAAGTATAAATGGATAGAAACCCCTGATGCACGTTAGCACTAGCCCCTGCAGCACCAACAATCTTGGAAGCCGAAACAAGAGGAAACTCAAAATCCTTTACCCACTCAATAGGCTGAATCGACCCCCTCCAAGCCACCAATATGTCGCGTCTCCCTAAAGCGACTTTCCCTTCATCAGTGGCGACGGCGACATACCCAATCCAATTGCTCTCCTTCAAAGCCGCCTTCTCCACTAGGGAAGTAACCAGAAACGACTCGGGGACACCAATGCTCGAAGTTGCGTATATATACTTCACAGCTTCGTATTTGAAAGGATTCGCTTTAACCAATCCGACCCTCGAAAACAGGTTCTTCTTCGAGTACCTGCTCGTGCCTGCATATGGCGACAGCCTCTCCGAGTTGAAAGTGTCGTAAGTTGCCTGAGCCATAGCGCCGTAGTGAAGGAGATATCGTTGAAGATCGGCGTCGAGGGGGTTCAATAGGTTCTTCCAGTTGCTCTCACCGCTCAGAAGCCGCCATCTTTGTGCTATGCCTTTGATCATTTTGGTGAGGTTGGAGAGGTGCATGGTTGTATAAGTTTGGAAAATGTTTGATTTTTTGTAGGTGAGATAGATGAGGTTTTTGAGACGGTAAGTAACCTTTGAGTTTGTTAGTTTGTTGTCACAAATGCCATAAATTTGTGTCATACTTTTGTTGTTGTTTTTGTTGTCCAAAGTCCAAACAGATTGAGAGAAAAGTGCTTAGTTTCAAATTGCTCTCTAGCTCAGAAATTTTTAATTTTTGCTCAACAACCAATGGTGCATCCTAAAATGAAGGAGAAGTAGCAATTGATGTAAAAAGGATGTATGTGTTATGTTATTTTGATACACTTTAGTATTTTATAACTATTGTTGTGTTGCTTATATATTTATGCCTTCGATGGACTATTTTTATATAATTATGAATAGAATGTTGTCACTTGTCATGAGTATTGCGCCCAGCCCCAAAATTTTTAATTTTGTATATATATTTTGAAGAATCGATATTTTATTTTTGTAAATTCAAATTTTTGTTTCCTTAATTTTAAATATTTTAATTTTTGCCCTTCCTTAGCTTAAATCCTAGTTTTGTCTCTAATTGTGTCCAACAATTTGAGAATGTAAAAAACATTGTTGTAATGAAAACAGTGACTTATGGACATGTTCATTCAATGAAATTTTATTGTAACAAATTTAGGGCATTCTCCTAGTGGAGAAATTTAATAGGACAAATGCATTACAATTACATACTCCAACGATTTTTACTTACTAAAATTACAATTGAAAAGATAAGTAAAGACTTGCAGGATTAAATTCAATGCAATAAACTTTTGTACTAGGTTCCTATTCAAATGAATTTGTTTTCATTTGTTCTTGCATTGACAATTTGGTGAACAAGTTCTAGAGGTAGCCATTGATGTAAGTATGTAATTCCATTTTATAGAGGTCGATTTGCAATAATCATATTAAGAAAATTAAAAAGCGGATTCCAACGTATAATGTACAGACACAAACACAGTTTTAACGACATGACACAAATAAGATAATATAATTTTTTTTTTAAATCTCAGATAGTAACTGTCTGATACGACACAATAAAATCATATTCATAAAAATACCCGTACATTAGATGTTCAAATGATTAGTTTCTGCTTATATATGTTGGACAATTTTTTTTAAAAAAATTACACTTAACGGTTGGAACTAAAAAATAACTATAATCAACAAGGACAACTTAGTTGTTTACTTAATTAGAGAGTAATTCAATAGGTTTTGGTTAGTAATTAAAATATAAAATAAAAATTGGGATAATTTTTCAAAACGTTGTTTACATTAGTTGTTTGATATATGCAAATTAACAACGACATTTGCAGAAAACAAATATCTCATATTTATTACTACAAATCTATCGAACTTGCTTTTAAACCAAAACCTATCACCTATTAAAATAAACAATTTATTATGAATTATAAAATAACCCATTCATCCTAATATATAAAAGTAAACGATATTCTTTTCATAAGATTCGTTTTGGGACGTTACACATGTTTAACAAAACCTTAAGTAAATCTAATCTTTTTATAAGGAAAGTAAACGCGGGTAAAGCTTCTAGGTCTCTACAAGAAATTAAAATCCCTACTAATTAGGATCAAGAAAAGTAAACGCAGCATAAAGCTTCTATATCTGACCTAAAAATTAAAATCTCTACTAATTAGGATGAGCAAACCTAACCTCAATCGTATTGCTCATTTGGAAAGTACTCTTTGACTCGCATAGCATTAGCCGGGAAATTACAGTGCAGATCTGCAAGACGAATTTTCATAAATAATATAAATTTTTATTACGAGTTAGTAAAACAACACCTATAGTAATGCATGGATAATATTGGAGGCAAACACTGCAATATAGATATGATACAATTTTGAATACGGTGATATGTTTTTCTTTTTTTTTTAATTTATATATTTTATTTATGTACTAGTTGAAATGGAAAAAAAAAATTATGTTACAAAAATTAATACAAAAAATTATATATTTTAAAAATATTTATACGACAAAAATTTTTGGTGCTGGACACGTGCTAAAAGCGCTACTAAAACACTAATTTTCTCTATTTATTGGATAAAAAATGACTAATTTATCATTTTATATTTTGATGTATACCATCTCACATATCTCTATTATTCAATACTATTTTATATGCACCAAAACCTTATACAAAATAAAAATTGCATGAAGAACCTTATAAACAAGTACATGTTCAATACTTTTTTATATACACAGAGACCCTATACAAAATAAGATTGAATGAAAAACCCAATAAACAAGAATAAAAAGAGGTATATAGAGAGGTCAGATGACATATATGAGAATATAAAAAGTAAATTAGTTATTTCACGTCAAACAAAAAGAGAAAATTAGTGTTCTAGTCGCGCTTATAATACTGGTCCAACACCAAAAATTTTCAGGGTTTGCTATATAATATTTTGAAAACACAGGATATTTTTTTGCATATTTCACCAAATACAGGGGGTATGATGTAAATAATTCTTTCTTTTTTTTTTAAATTTTACATGTGATGAGTGTTGAACACGAGTATGCGAAATGATACGACACAATAAAATAATATTTTTAAAATTGTTCATGTATCATATAATAACACTCTTTTATAGAAATTTAAATTTTGGATTATTCGTTATTATTCTTCTTATTCTTTTATTTGACCTCGCTTATAACACATGCAAAATCCATTATTTATTAAGTTTAGTGTTATCTAGATAATTTTGAAATGCAATCCGACTCTAATGTTATATATTAAAAAGGTAAAGAAAATCAATAATTTCCATAACATTCAATAAATAATTCAGTAATAAATATTTTGTAAGATCAACCCACTGGTGAGCTAACTTAAGCTCACTCCCCTAACCAGAACAACACCACATCCCCAAACACAATAATTCGCAACGTTCCATCCGAACAACGTTAATTCCATCCGAAAAGAAATCTATTTTCATAATCAGACTTTTAACTTTTAATTTCCATGTGTCCAACATTTAGCCCCATAACAAGAGATGAAGCAAGATTTAGTAATAATTTATTAATTTTTTGAACCTCACGGACCCCATATGTAATAGTACATTAGTATTTAGTACTCCACTTTGCACCAAAAGAAAAACACAGCAAATCTCCTTAATTATCTGCTCTCATGGAGATCATCCACTTCCTTCTTCTTGCTACCTCCTTATTCATCATATTCTTCAAACTAATAATAAGCAACAAATTCAAAACCCAAACAACTTCTCCCAATCTTCCTCCGGGGCCGTGGAAGTTGCCTTTGATCGGAAACATCCACAATCTCATTGGTTCCGTCCCACATCGTGCCCTGCACAATCTATCCCTCAAATACGGGCCGTTGATGCACCTTCAGCTAGGCGAATTGTCTGCAGTTGTCGTCTCCTCACCGAGGCTGCGAGAGAAGTGATGAAACCTCACGACGTAAACTTTGCCTCGCGGCCTCCTATTCTTGTAGCCGAGATCATAAGTTATGGCTGCACGAACATTGCTTTCAGCCCCTACGGTGATTACTGGAGACAGCTCAGGAAAATTTGCACTTTGGAGCTTCTGAGCACGAAACGTGTCCAATCATTCAGATCGATAAGAGAGCGAGTTTTTGCCAATGTTACGAGGTGGATGGCCTCCAATGAAGGATCAGCCATTAATTTGACAGAGAAACTCTATGTTTCGGCCTACGATGCGACCTCAAGGGCTGCACTTGGAAACGAAACGAAGTTAAGGGATAAATTACTGGAGATACTCCAGGAAACTATTGCATTAGGAGCCGGGTTTGATGCTGCTGAGCTTTATCCTTCGAGCAAATTACTTCGAATGATGAGCCGGTCGAGGGACAGGCTGATGAGGTTACAAGGACAAATGGATCCGATGCTTGAGGAGATAATATGTGAGCATAAAGCAGCGATTGCTGCCATGAGTGATGATGAGGAGGATCTGTTGGATGTTCTTCTCAAATTGCAGGGTGATGTCCTCGAACTTCCTCTGACCACCGATAATGTCAAAGCTGTGATGGTGGTGAGTTTACTTATTCGTTTTGGTTTAACAGTCATAATCACACTGACATAGCCTAAAATTTGACTATTGACACACTTCCGGAAGGTTTGGAAAATTAAAAACATCCCATGTCAGATAATTTAGATTTGAGATATTTTAATGACCGATCTATAAATTTACTTGAATACCCTTTTTCTATAGATACATACAAAGAGTATGTGAATGAAAATTCATCACTGTAATAACATTTGTTTAGCCAAATTAACCTTAAGAGTATGTCGGGGGAAGTTCTCTTAATTTCTCAAATATCATGAGAAGTTTGTGTAATAAAGTCAAGTTTTACAATATGTCGAGGGAAGTTTTTGTAATTTACCAAGATCCGGGGGGAAGTTTGTGTAATTAGTGACGACTTATTATCTGTGTAATTATCCCTAATATATATGGACAAGCAGGACATGTTAGTTGGTGGAAGTGAGACGTCAGCCACAACCATCGACTGGATGATGGCAGAAATGCTGAGAAATCCAAGAATACTGAAAAAAGCCCAAGATGAGGTGAGACAGGTGTTTGACGAAAAGGGCTATGTGGATGAATCAAACATCGATGAACTCAAGTATCTCAAGTCGGTTATCAAAGAGACTCTAAGACTGCATCCGCCAGGACCCCTATTACTTCCCCGAAAATGTGGCGAGAAATGCGAGATCATCGGCTACGATATTCCACGAGACACCAAGATCATCATAAATGCATGGACCATTAACAGAGACTCTAAATACTGGAAAAATGCAGACAAGTTCGAACCCGAAAGGTTTCTTGATAGCGCAGTCGATTACCGAGGTAATTATTTTGAGTATATCCCTTTCGGCGCTGGCAGAAGGATATGCCCTGGGTTGAACTTTGGTCTAGCCAATGTTGAGCTCCCAGTTGCCATGTTTTTGTACCATTTCGACTGGAGTTTTCCAGTTGGGATGAAACAGGAAGAACTGGATATGGGAGAAGGATTCGGGATCACCACGAGGAGGGTGAAGGATTTGTATGTTGTTCCACAGGTTAGGAGACATTTGCCTGTCAAATGATATATGCCAAGAATCAATTACCAAGATTAAGTAATGAATATCATGTACGGCAAGAATCATTTACTCTTTTTTTTTCCCAAGAATAATGTATGTTTTCAAAATATTTACTAAAATATTCTACGGAATATTAAAGAACAAATAAATAGAATAATGTAATTGTGAGTCACCACATAATGAGATGCATCTCACAAGAAAATAAACTTATTTGTATTATTATATATTTGAAAGTCACATTTGACTATTTGATTTTTTAGCATTTTGATTTATTATGAAAATAATTAGTAACTAAAAAAAATTATCTTTGGCAAGTTTGATTGAATAATATTTTGTGCTTTTTTCTATAGATTTTTAATTAAATAAAAAAATATGATTGACTTATTTTTATTCCGTATATTATTTATTATAAAAATAAATAGTAATTAAAAATAATAATTATCTTTGACAACATTCATAATATAATTTTATGTGTACTTTTTTTTTTCAAATGATGAATTCTTAGAATTTTGAATTATTTTTAATATTTCAAAAAATTATTATTGGTAGTTCCAAAACAAATATTTTCTTATTTGATACAATATCATTATTAATTCTTTATAAAATATAAATTAATTTTTATTTATTCTAATCATCAATTATAGAATAAATTCAACAGTCTTAATTGGGTGTCAATATATATATATATATCAAAAAAATTCTTTTCTGAAGACTTTTATTTTGTAAAAATATTTTATTTATCGATTAATTAT
>JBBMKE010399648.1:0-12644 GCA_037834125.1 Lippia alba | reverse complement strand
GTGTGTTTAGTTTTGGACTCAAATGTTAAGTTTTGCATGTTTAGGGGTCATTTGGTAATTATGACCTAATTGAGTCCGTAGGCCGTTTCTTGAGTTAGGGAACTTGAAAATGAGTTCCGACACCTTCGTTGCGTTCCATTTGGTAAATGGGACTCGATGAGATTAACCTTGTATTTTTATGACCTCATTTCGAACCCTATATCGACTCGTATACACCCGCGTACATATAAATATCTTTGTGGGACCCCTTGACCCCCCTTTTTGGAGACTTTCTTTCCCTTGTCTTCTTCATTTCAGATTTTTCCCCTTTATCTCTCTCCCTCCCCCATGATTTCAGCCCAAAGAAGAAAAGAAGAAAGCCCCAAGCTCCAAGACTCCATTGTTTCTCCACCTCCCAAGCTCAAGACCTTTGTGTGTTTGATTTCTTCACTTGGTATGTATATTTTTGGAACCTCCATGCTCTTGTGACTTCATATTAATGCATTGATCATGGGATTTATGTTGGGAAGCATGTTCTTGAGCAAGATGATGAATAGTAGGAGGGTTTCATGGCATATGAAGCATGATTGCATTCCATTGGTTCTTGTTGCACTAGAAGGTGTCTTTGGAGGTTGTGGTTGCATATTCCTTGATCATTTATGGATTTCATTGGCATGCTAGTAGTGTTGGGAGTGTGTGGCTTGTATGAGGTTTGTGGGTTTGTGGGATTATGCAAGGGAATGTGAATCATTGATCAATTTGTGCCTTATATGCGCCCTAGAGTTGATTTCCAAGCATGTTAGTGGTTTTGGGTAAGATCACTTGGTCCCCTTCTCCCCAACTTGTGTATTTGAATGCTGTATTATGTAATAGCTGAGTTTTGGTTACTTTGATGACTTGGTAATTGGATTTTGAATGCATTTCGGCTCCTTGATTGCTATATGTGCATATATTAAGTATTGAGGCATGAGTGTTGAGTTTTGGATTGGAATTATGGAAGATCACTTGGACCCTTACCCCTAGCTTGAGCTTTTGCATGCTTTATTGTGTTAAGAATGTGTATGGAGTATTTTGGTATTGATATATTGAGCTTTGTATGCATTTAAGCCACTTTGTATGCTCCCTTGCCGGTTTGAGGCCTTAAGTGCGTATGTGAGTGTTTCGTTGAATATGTGCGTATGAATCCTTGTTCCCTCGATGTTATTTGATGTCTATGTTCTTGTATGAGTTTTGATGTTTATGTATGAATTTTTAATGATTTAGAATGTTTAAGTTTGGAGTTTGTTTGGTTTTGTATGAAATTTGGCTTTGTTGCAGCATTACATTTCGGCAGATCAAGGGCCGCATGGCCGCGTGGATTTTGTTCTTTGAACGCGCGCGGCCCGTGCCAAGTTCGAGATGGGAAAATGTTTTGAAAAATAGTAGCACGGCCGTGCGACATTTGAACTAAAACCGTGCGCGGCCGCGCGGAAAGTTCGAGATTTTTGGGAAAATAATACCGCACGGCCGCGCGGTATTTTAACTAAAACCGCGCACGGCCGCGCGGCCTTGTTACCCTTTCATGCATATCTTATTTCGGTTTCTCTCTCATTTCGTTTGTTTCCCTCATTTCTTTTTCGACTTATATGCTTCCATAACATGATTTTATATGTGTTAATTTGTATGGAATGTGATATTTGAATATGAATTCCCGAGATATGATTCCATATGCGTTTATGATGCATTTATGATTCGTTTATGCATTCCATTGCATCTACGAGCATTTGCCGAGCGCCTATTTGGTTCATGTTTGAGTCTAAGTCTTGGGTCTTGTGTTTCTTTGTCTCAGCTTCCCCTTTTGAAGTTAGGAACTCGAGGTCTTTGTGGTCTTTGCTCGTTTCGATCTGCTTCTTCGCTCCTTTTGCTTCAAAGTGTGGGTTAGGATTTGTATAGTTAAAAACCTATGGCCTTTATGTGAATTGACTTCGAATCCCGCATGTGTTATATATTGCTATTATGTATAAATACGAGTATTTATGATATGAGTTTGATTTGTGGATCACCTTCGGGGTTTATGAAAATGATATACGTATGAAGCATATGTAAGCTTTGACTTGAATCCAGTACGTTTCCATTTGAATCTAGCGAGTTATGAATTGCCATGAAAGAGGGGTTATGGTATGTTTTATTTGAATCTGGGCCCCGGACCGTGGGTAAGGGAGACCCGGGACAATCATCGGGGTTGCCGGTTATGACCCCTGTGCACTTTCCATTTGAGACAAACGTGCTATTGTATGGCGTGTGATCTTGAGCCCTCGGCGAATAACCGGGGAAGACACAATGTGGGCTTGCTACCCCGTGTGTATATGAATCCATTTGGGTGCAAAAGGTTTGATTCCCGACCACCATGAAGTTGAGGAGGATTGAATTTGAATTTATGCATTTATGAATCAATGATGGTGAAGGATACCCGTACTCGCCGGGTTTTATGTATCTTTGTAACGGGAAACGAGTTGGGATTCTTATGTATCTATATGTATCCCCTTTTTGTAAAATTTGATTTGGATTGCAAAACCCCGACTTGGTTCACGATAGGCCCCATTTGAATCTATGCTTTGCTTCCTATATGTATGTATATGGTGTGCGTAGCCCCTTCACTCAGTCAAGTGGGTAGACTGACCCTCGTTTCTCCACTCTTTTTAGTTGCAGGTTCTCGTGCTAGGCGGGGAGGTCTTCTTTCTTGTTTTCTTCCGAGTCTAGGTTGAGTCCTGCATATCATTTGTATTTAGTTTATTTAATTTTGTTATTCACTTGACATGTGTAAGAATTTAAGTATGTATTATGTATTGAACTCGTTGTTTATTTAGTGAAATTTTGGGCTCGTAGGCTCCTGTTTGGATTTGTTTATGAGTAATTTGGATCCTGAGTGCTTCCGCATGTATGTTTTATTGTTATTTGCGCGCTCTGTTTAGGGTCCAGCCACTTAGCCTAGTGTGTGCGTGTCTAGGTCTCCGTTCGCTTAGGTTTGGGCTCATGTATGGACGTCTATTTCATATGTGAGTTTGGGCCTAGGTGCGGGGGGGATGTGGATGGCCCACGCTAGGGCGTCACATGTGTGACTAAGCCTATCATGCTCAAAAGCTGAAAATTATCAATCAAAGCTCAAGAAACAAGTCTAACTCTAGGTACTCATCAAAGGAATTCAAAGTTTCACTTAAAAAAAGCACGAATGTCCATGCTTCAAGATATCTCCTTAGTAACAATGTAACGCCCCAACTTTTCGGACCTTCAGGTACGACGACACATGTGGGTTTAATTCAGTAATTATGTGAATAAGGTGTTTAGCATGTTACTTGTCAACGTGAATTTAATCTCATTAAGTGCATTTAGAAGTTATTAACTATTCTTGGGCTCAATCGCCCAATATTTGCCGATTAGGATACCTAATTTTAATTAGGGTATTTTAGCCCTCGTGGCTATTTTAAGCTCGGGAATTCAAATTTGAATTCCGACCCCTTCATTGAATTCGTTTCGATGATTCGGATTTAATGAAATTAACTGTTTAATTTTCTAAAGCCATTTGTTAGCCCTACCGTTTTAAAATCCGATCCATCTAGATCGGATCTTTTGACCTGACCCGCTTTAGCCCTACCCGTTTTCAGCCCTTAAGAGATGATATATCTCTTCCTTTTTCCCCATTCCCTCATTCACTTTTCAACAAGAGAAGGAAGAAGAGAAGAAGGGTTTCCCCAACTCCACACCTTGAGCTCAAATCCCGATCCCATCTTTTGCCCAATCAACGATCCAAGGTAAGCTATGAATTCCTCTCTTCGATTGCATCATTTTCCCTCGATTGAAATCCCGACTTGCTTGCCCAACTCCATGCTTTCTTGAATTGATGAAAATGTGAAAAATTGGATATTATGCTCTCATGCTTGAATTACAAGATTTAGTTTTGAAGTATGCTGTTTTCATGAAGCTCCTTGTTGTATATTTGTCGGGATTTTGATTATTGGTTGAGTGTTTCTTGAAACTCCATTAATGGAGTATGAGTTTTGAAATGGTAGAATTTGATATGCTTCATTTCATGCTTCTTTGATGATCTTGGATGAGTATATATGTGTATTTTGATGCATTTTGGTATATTGTTTGATCCGGAGGTGGGTTCGGGTGGTTTGGGGACCTTCCCCATCGAACCCCTGCTTCTTTGCTCTTTTTTTTCGAGGAAGAAACCCAACACGGCCGTGTCAATGTCCAGTTCATTTTCAACACAGCCGTGTCACACCTTCGAATTTTGGAATTTTCTGCCTGACACGGCCGTGTCCGTTTTCAGGCCAATTTTGACACGGATGTCTCCACCTCGTTTTTGCTCTTTTTTGGATGAAATTTTAACCACAGAAACCTCAAAAAGTCTAGATTATTATCCCTTTGGTTTCACCTCAAAATTCTTCTATATTGGGAGATATAGCCCTCACAAAATTGTGTCGCCACTTCGCCGACAAACTGCATTCATTCAACTTCGTGCCTACGCCATTTTCACCTCGCTTTGAACCATGATTCGTGATACCCACCATTTTAAAGGTATATGAGTCTAATTTCATTCCCAATAAGCAAAACTTAATTATCATTTCTCAAACTCAAGTTATGATCATTTTCCCACAGCTTGTCCATTTTGGAAATCTGTCAAATTTTGCCCGTTTGTACTCGGAACCCTTTTTCATGTTCTCATTCCATTTTTCTCGTATCTTTCCACCTCCAAACTTGATCCTAACTTGTTTTAACATGATTATATGTATGTATTTGTTCGCATAGGCATTTTATGTTACTCAAGTAATGTGAATTATTTGCACGTAACATATTTGCACTTTGTTATGTAACCCTACTTCGTGTTATGCCTTAATTGTATACATGAACATGATATATGATTATAAATGATTCTGAAGGGCTATGTAATGTCTTCAATCACATGGATTTAGTTGTAAATTGAGATTTGCCTAAGTATTTGCATCTTTTAAACACATGCACTTATGTCGTGCGTCTATGTGGTTCATCCTTGAGTCTAAGCCATGTGTCTTGTCTCCAGTTTGATCAGGTGCACCCGGGGTGGTGTTTCGGGGTCCATTTTTATTCTGGGGTGAATCACGTGTTTGGTTCTCAGCTTCGTCGGCGTAAGGTGACGTTAGGTTATAGTTAAACCCTACGATCTGTACCCGTATGCTTGCATATGAACTATAGCCTTTCTCGTGTGTATGTGTCAAATTATGTAATCCAGTATATGATTGCTAACGCTAAACCAGGCTACAAACCGTGTGCCTCATATGAGCTGGGAGCTATGAGCTAAGGAATGGGCTAAGCATTTGACACAGAGAGGTATGTAAAGCATGGACGTGGAAAGGTAAAGAAAGGTAAAGAATGTACCGCACGTATGTTATGTTATGACTAGTAGTGGGTTAGGTTAATGCATGAATGAATGAACGACAGAAAGAATGAGGCCCAAGAGGTGTGGGCAATGGGGGAATCCGGGAAGACCATAGGGGTCACTGGTTATAACCCCGTGCACACCCTTCACCTGCATGTATGAAAGGACCAACCCGGAGCTCAGGACGTTTGGTTGAGCGATGGGAGCCTGAGGGTTTGAGTGTACGCGCTCCCCTTGATTGATTAGATGGTTCGGCCCGTACACCCGACCATCACCCGGAGAATGAGGTATATGTTTATTATGAATGAATGTAATGTATGATTGAATGAAAGAAAGAGGAGCCCAGGATGGGAAATGTCACTCGTACCCACCAAGTCTTGCTTGATTGCTCTGTCAGGTTCGTGAAACGG
Source organism: Lippia alba (assembly GCA_037834125.1). Taxonomy (NCBI): domain Eukaryota; kingdom Viridiplantae; phylum Streptophyta; class Magnoliopsida; order Lamiales; family Verbenaceae; genus Lippia; species Lippia alba. Next base: position 6,857 of record JBBMKE010399648.1, on the reverse strand, counting down.
GGATAGATTCTTAACTATGATGGAAATGGATCTTTAGAAGGATATAAAGAATGTTAAGAAGGATATAGAATGATAAAGTATGCTAAAGAATGATAAGGAACTATATAGAATGACAAGGATTGATAAGGAATGATAAACGAATGATAAGAATGGTTAAGAATTGGACTGTTTGAATAAAAGAATCTGTTAAGCTTTATTTTATGCTTTTCTTTTAAAGAATCCCCTATATGTATATATCACGGGCTAAAATTTGGCGTGCAAAAACTATCCCCGAGTTCACGAATCATGGATGTGATTGTAATGTGCCTTGCTCTATATATACGTAGCATGTGTGGGTAGCCCCTCACTCAGTCAAGTGGAAAGACTGACCCTCTCCCTCCCCAATCTTTTTAGTTTGCAGGAATGCTTGGAGTTGGAGCTAGGCGGTGTTGTTTTGAGTCTTTGAGTCGGTCAAGTTAAGTTAGGAAAGTCCCTGCACTTGCATATGTATATAAATCATGTATGAGTTATATTTGTAAGTCATGGATTTGAATGATCATGTATTTGTTATTGAATCGCCCTTGTCGGGCTTCGTTATTGAATTGAAAAGAGGCCTGAGGAGCCCAACCCTGCTTGCGTTTGGTATGTTTACTTTCTGCAGGACCGTGGCCAATATTTGTGTATGAATGTTAGCTTCCGCTTTTGTACTTGGTTCAACTTGATAGGGTCTAATTACCGCCTAGCTTAGGATGGTGTTTTTTTTATTGTCACCCATTCGCTACGGTTTGACTTGGGTGCGGAGTTTCTATTCTGTTACTAGGGTCGGGCCGTGGTGCGGGGGATGCGGTGTCTCACGTGCGGGGTGCTATAGGGTGCTTTTATATCCGCCACGATGTTCCCCACAATTGAAAGATTCGGTTCCACACTCTATAAACGATTGACTAAGGTCATGCAATCCCCTTCCAGCACAACTTTACACCAACCAAAATCCTGTCCCAACTTTGCTGCAGAAAGAGCCGCCAACGCCTCGGCGACAAACGGATCCGTCATATTATGTTTGCGGTCCGTTTCCCATCTCCTACACAACCCGCCACTGTCCCGGGCTACAACTCCAATACCAAAAGCTTTTGCTTCCTCAAACACCGCCCCATCATAATTGAGTTTCATCCATTCGCGCGACGGCTTCCTCCAACTTAGCACAGGCTGCGTGCTTTGCAAAGCCTGCAACTTCTCTTCCACAAACATACTCGGCACTACTGTGTTAGCAACTTCCGCCACAATGGCTGCTGGTTCTTGGCGAACCTCCTCCCAGCGACATCCGTTGCGATGATTCCAAATTAACCACATCAACGTCGCTAGCTTACGTCTCTCTTCTTCGTTGAAAACCGCCAACCCCCTCACCAGCCCTTCACCAAAGTTATCCGCTACTGCTCGAACCACTTGCCATCGTAACTGAGATAGCGCCCAAACCTGTCTCGCAAACGGGCAGAGAAACAACGAACGGGCCATATCTTCTTCCCCCGCACCACACACCGCACAAGCTCCCTCCTCAATGCATCTCCTCCTGATTAAGTTAGCAGAAGTGGGCAGAATTCCTCTCTCGCACTTCCACAAGAAATGCTTGATTTTGGGGAGGACTTTCAGGTTCCACCCCGATTTCCACAATCCATTTACCGACCCTTCATCCACTGCCACCGTACTATGCTCCGACTCGGCAAGCGCAAGTTTGTATGCGCTACGGACCAAGAACTTCCCATTGCCATTAAATTCCCACACCAACGTGTCCGGCCGCTGATACTCCCCTAAGGGAATGCTAAGAATCCGATCAACATCCTCCTCCCGGAACATGTTACGCACTTTCACTTCATCCCATTCTACAAGTCCCTGTTTGAATAATTCGTGAACCCTCGTCGACAATTCTTCCGTGTTTTCCTTGGTTCTAGGCCGAAACCCCATGGCTCCCGGCACCGACGGATCACACCACACCTTTATGCTCTTCCCATCACCTACTCACCAGCGAGTTCCCCTGGCTATTAGATACCGCGATTCATGAATGCTTCTCCATGCAAAGGAGGGATTCCGAACCAACGGAGCATTCCAAGGATCGGAATGGGGAAAATATTTTAAGCGGTAAAAGTGGTCTCTTGAACTTGGTCTCTAATTCTTTTTTATTTATTTTTTTCTATGATATGCGGCACTCTTGATGCGGAACGTTGATCTGTTATTTCTACTTTTCTCTCCCATCCACTTTTATTCTCATTTTTTTTCAATTTTTTTATTTTTTGAGTTTATATTTTGACTATTTCCTATTAATATACAATTATTAAATTTACATTAAGATAAATAATTTAATTTAATATATTTAAATAATACCAATTTTTCTTTGCACACGCATAGAGTGTGCAAAATTACTAGTCTATTATGAGAGGCAAATATGGTCTCTTGGACTTTGGTCTCTCATTTTATTTATTTAATTTATTTTTTTTTCGAATGTATTTATTGATCCCATTTTTCTCCCATTTCTACTTTTCTCTCATCCCACTTTTATGCTCATTTTTATTTTATTTATTTTAGTTTATATTTTAACTATTTTCTATTAAAAAATACACATACCTTTTTTCCTTCCTCGTTTATAATGGTCGGTTATAAAAATCTTATCCTTATAATTCCAGATCTCAAATAAAATAGTTGACAAATACTATATCAATTATTTGTTATTTTGGACCAAATTGGAGACTGGAAACTACTGAAAATCTTATCATTTCTTATCCAGAGACTGATAAATAACAAGAAACTATCAGGTTTTGGATTTATACTTGCCTCCCACAGGCCATAACCTGTAACCATTTTTTTTAACGTACACACCCCAAGTGGTTTGAGGGATTCGAATCTGGGTTTTTGCCTTCAAGAAAGAACCCTCACCACTTGACCAACCCCTGTTGGCACCTATAACCATTTATTTCATTTCTCATTAATACTACCATTGCTACGAATAGACTATTCCTACAACAAAACAAACAATCGTAAATACCAAATATAGAAATAACATAAATCGACAAATAACAAAACTCTTATAATCTTCACGAGCTTGCCTCTGTGTTTCTTCTTCTGCAATCTTTCTTTTGAGTTCCAAGTATTTGTCCGCACTCTTCGTCTCAATTTCCAAGTATTTGTCCGCGAAGTCTTCATTTTTCATCGTCTTTCTATTCATATATATTAAGAATTCTTTATTCCTTATTTTCTCCCTTTCAAATTCATCTTTGGCACTTTCTTTTATATTATTCAAGGTGTAGCGATATTTGCTCACATATCCAGTGAGTTCCTGAATTTTCATCTCATCTCCATCAAATTCACGCTTGGTAATTTCTTCTCTACTCTTCCTTTCCGTTTCCAAGTATTTGTCCACATACATCAAGAATTCTTCATTCGTCACCTTCTCCCTATTCCTCCAACTTTTCATCCTCTCCCTATCAACCTCATCCCTTCTCTTCCAACTTTCTTCCATACTCTTCTTTCTCATTTCCAAGTATTTGTTAACATACATTAAGAATTCTTCACTTTTCATCTTAATCCTCTCGAATTCACGCTCATCATTTTCTTTCCTACTCTTCTTTTCCATTTCCAAATATTTGTCCACCAACTCTTCATTTTTCATGTTGTCTTCCCTACTCTCGATTTCTTCGAGCTTTTCCAAGTATTTGTCCATATTCTCTTTCTCTTTGTCAACATGGATTATGAACTCTTCATTTGCATCTCCTCCCTAGCATGTGGTTGGCAAACAATTCCTGCAAGCAAACACGAAAAGAAATAGTATTTTCAATAGCTCAAAACAAAGAAATAAATAATGAAGAAGAAGGAAAGCTCATTCTCACCGGAGGATATGAGTGTTGGTAAGTAGTAATATATAATAGCCGAGTAATATGATCCCAATTAAATAAGTAGCTTCCCTTTAACTAATTTGATGTATGGCAGGACTCTCAAAGCTTGATATCTTACTGATTTACTGATTAAACGCCCTAAAATTATGCGAGATATAGATGCCCACAATCTCCAAAAATCTTTTCATTCTTTTATTTCAAGACCGATTTAACCCTTTTTCAATCAGTATGGCATTATAATTAGACTCAACTATAGATATTAAATTAACCAAAAATCATATATTTGAGGATTCTTTTTTGAAGGCAATGATTCGAATTCGAATAGCTTTAGTTACTTGGACTTGTTTAAGGGAAAAAAAAAAACTATCGATTCTAGAATGTGTTATCATACACTGATACAAGTAATTACATGCTTTTGTTTTGCATAAATAAATCTTATACTTGTTTATTAATTACATGCTTTTGTTTTGGATAAATAAATCTTATACTTGTTTATTAATATATATATTAAATACAAAGGTAAATATATAAATGAAGAGAAACTGAGAAAGCGAATTGGCGAAAATGTGGAGATAAATACGGAACTGTTAATTTAGAATTAGTAATTTTGTAAACTCTATTATTTGTTTTTTTTTTGTCAAAAAACTCTATTAATTGTTGGTTATAAAAATCTGCACCATTAACTCTATTATTTGTTAATTAAATTATACTCTAAAATTTATTGAAAATTTAAATTAAATAGTTAAAATTTTATATTTATACCAAATGAACAATTTCATAAATTATTTGTATTTTTAAATGGTTCGGCGAGCTTTCTATACAAATATAAATAGAATGGATTAAATTTAAAAACTAAATATGACAAATAGAAGTTAAAGAGAATCAAAATAAAGAAGAAAAACAACTTCTAAAAGAAAAGGTATATAAAAAAAATAGGAATATAAAAAGAGAAGAAGAAGAAGTATTGGAAATAGATAATAAAAAAAGAGAGAATAAAAATTACGTATATGCTTGAATTTTAGTTTTTCACAAAAAGTTAGATTTCATGAGATCCATTTAGTTTCAATTTTATATAAATCTAAAAATACTTTCATAACAAATACAAAAAATCAAAATAATTAATAACTATTAACTTTAAAAATATTTATATTATATATGATTAGAATGATATTATGATATAATTGAACCCACAACCTTAACGTGATGGAGTCTCCTCCTTACTGTCGAGGCAAGCATTGCAGGTTGAAAAATTCCTTTCACTGAACATTACGCGTGTAATTTGACGAAGCTTATATTGAAGAGCTAAGTTCTTATCGTAAGGTCACGCATGGTACCGGAAAATATTTATTTTTAGGGCGAATTATATACGTGTCCCTAAGGTTTGGCCTAATTATAGAGCGATCTACATGGTTTTGAAATTTACATACAAGTTCCTAATGTTTGACACAATTACAAGCCGGTCATTTTCTTTTAAATATTACATTGTAGTCCCTATATTTCTTGTTTTGTGTGAGGTCCATTAACGAATTTTACAAAAGTACACTTATATCCCTGAAGGTTTAAAAAATGAAAAATCATCCCTAAAAGTATGCAAAAATTAACAAATTAATAAGGTTTAGGGACTACAGTGTAATATTCAAAAGAAAATAAATATGCTTGTAATTGGTTCAAACCTTAAGGACCTGTATGTAAATTTCAAAGTTACATGAACCACTCTTTAATTAGGTCAAACCTCAAGAACCCATATGTAGTTCACCCTTATTTTTATTGATGAACAAAATACAAGATACTACAATAATATATACTGAAGACTAGGGTTACAAAGTATAAGAGGAGAGAGCAAATTACAAGGAAAAAGATAAAAGAGATATATGAGTGATATTAGTCTATCAAAATCTTGATCGTATCCCTTAACACTTATATCATGTCAGATGTTTTTGACAGTATGGAATATTATGAAGAGCTTATAAGCTCCAAACATCTTAGTATAGAAGCTAAAAATTCCTTTCATAAAATATTTACCAAACTCTCCACAACATCTTATTAAATTCTCAAACGGCTTATCAATTAAGGGGTTTAAAGGGCTAAACAGCCTCCAAGTTTGAGGGCATTTGTAGCAATACGTAAATGTCCCACGTGGATGTATAATTTTAGTAGGTACTACGTATCCCCGAAGTTACAACATCCTTCTTTTATTATTTTTCCTTTAATTAATTCTCATTATAATATAATTTTGAGTTGATTCATAACATTAAAATATAAAACTCTTTCTTATTAATGATATTTGCATATTCGAGTATCCCAAAAGAGACATACTAAACTAGCATAACTCTAAACAACTAAAATATAATAATTGATGTTTAGTACACCCTTCTTTATTCTTACATATATATTGTTGCGTTCAACCCAAAATATCATGAGATTAATCCCTCTTTCCTTGGGCCCTTACATTAATAAGTGAGGATTTCGGAGAGAGTAATTAAGAGATATCAGATAAAAAGTCTGGATCGTTATATCTCGAGTATCGTATTTATAGAATATCGAGACTTATCATAATCTTACCAGATCTGTTATTTTATTTGCATGACACTCCTCTTGTTCGGGATAATCTGCTTTCTTGCTGCATTTGGACTGAAATTTGAATTTGATCCTATTCATATATTAGGTTGAACCTTGAGTTAAATGGATAGGGCGGACGTGTATATATATTAATACCTAAGTTATTAGGAAAAATTCTAGCCCACACCTGGCTTGGCCAGACCCAACCAATCAAAAGGGCAAGTGTATTACACTTGCTATTTGATTGGTCACTATCTCAAAATTTTCACCAACCACACTGCAAGTGCAAAACACTCGCCCCCTCGTTACATCGGTCTGGCTGAGTCAGACTCGGGCTAGAATTACCCAGTTATTAGTTAGTTATTTTGGTAGTTACGCAAAGCAAGTCACAGAATTAATTATGCCTATTTTAAGAAGTTTATGATGTTTCAAGGTTCAATT
>JBBMKE010399630.1:0-12645 GCA_037834125.1 Lippia alba | reverse complement strand
TGCACACTAATTTCAAATTTAGTGATGAATACCAACTTAATTCATCCCAAAATTCATGCTTTGAAATATATATCACAAGCTCTTAACATATGCATGTTAAATGAGCGAGCGAGCGAGCTAGCTAGATGTGATATATAACTTTAAATTTGTCTGAGATTCATTGTGGTCAACTAAAGAAAAACATTGATTTAAAGTAACCGAAATAGCAAAAAAAAAAAAAAAAAGGTCGTTTTGCTACCAAAAAATAGTGTGTACTAATAATCGAATTGCAATCGTTTCAAAGGCTAAAACCTTAGTTGCTAATTTTAGTAAAGGGTGAATTACATCTGAGTACTTTTAGATTTGGTCTAATTACAACGTGATTCTTATTTTTTCAATTATTGCCATATAGTCCCTGAGGTATGATTTCAAACTGAGATCCCTAAACGCCGTTAGTGTTCTCATGTACCAATATATAATTTCAACTTAATATAAGAACCGTTTTGTAACGTAATAAAACAATAAGGATGCATTTGTAATTTCAAGATAAATATAAATTAGATTGTTTATGTACCTCAAATGGAACCCTAACGACGTTTAGGGATTTCAAACGGAAACAATACCTCTGAGATTATATGATAATAATAAAAAGGATAGGAACTACATTATAAATTGTAATTAAGTCAAACCTAAGGACTCAAGTGTAATTCACTCTTTTAGCAAATTTTGGAACTAAAGTTTTTGCAAGCGAGATAATGATCGAATTTTCAATTACAAAAAGCCGCAAACGTAGCATATAGCCCACGTCACTTTTGCAATCGAATTTTCAATTGTAAAAATATTTGATTGCAAAGTTGACGTGACACACAAATTTTGCAGTCAAACTTTGCAACCCAATTTTTGTTGCATAGTATATTGAAAATCTATAATGATTTTGCAATCGAAATTGAGTTTCAAAAATAATTTTTTAATTTTTTTTTTATATTTGTTTGCAATCGAATTGAGAACCGAATGCTTTGTTGCCAAAACGTCTAGGAAATATCAACCAATTTTGCAACCAAAATTTGATTGCAAAAACTTTTTTCTTTTCTTTTATTTTCATTTATTTATTTGCAGCCAAATCATCTATTGCTAAAATTGATCTCTAGAATATTGCAAAATAGTATCAAATTTGCAATGGAATTTTCAATTGCATAATCTGAATTTTAATATTACAATTCAAATATTTTCTAACACAAAACACTACAAATACATATCCAAATACATCAATAATATAATATTTACAAATATGTTAATGATCGGACATCTACAAACACACCAATAATTTATATCGAATACTTTTCAACAACATTCACAAACATATCAAATATCTAACAATTATTCTAATGAGATTCTTGTTTCTCACAACCTCCCATGATCTTGTGCACGTAGCCATTGATAACTACTGAGTTATCGAGGTAGTATTGATAACCATAATTGTATATAAAGTGTTAAACCATTTTCAAAACTCAATAAGTGAGTTTTGGAAAAAAAAATAAATAAAAAAAGAAAATACATACGATATGTAACATACTCACCCAATACATGTCCACAGAACCTTTACGAAATCCTTTTGTCAAATATTTAGCAACTCAATTCGCAACCGAATTTTTCAGTTGCAAAATCAAACAAACATTTTTTGGTCTTGGTTCGCAAATTCGGTTGTCAAAATCAATATTTTTTGATTGCTAAATCAATATTTTCTAATAATCTGGCCAAAATTTTGGTTTTATTTTCTTATTCTTCCATTAAATAAATAAAACTCCGTTAGAGATTTTTTTCCCATTACTGTTTCCGTTAAAGTAAAATCTATTACATTGTACACGTCGTGCATCTATAAAATGAAGTAAAAGACAAAGTATTAAAATGGAGCAGAAGATCATAAGCGGATTTCAAGTGAGTACTTCCTCGATTATAGTCTTAAATTTAATAGTCTTGACAATAATAAATCATTTGATTGAGTATAATTTAACAATATATATATATATATAGGATTGGTCCAAATGATTTTCTGCATGACAATAACCCAAACTAAAATCCCATCTGAGGTTGGCTGTTTTGAAAAAAATAAAATATTTTTGAAAACATAAACTGACTGAAGCTAACAGAATGGAAATCGTATAGACAAAAATAGATGCCTAGTGTATTCGTAAGAAATGAAATAGGACGCCTACACTTGTAATTGACCAGAATCACAAGCGAAGATTCTAGCTAGAACCGAAACTCACACATTATGTGAGCAAGTGTGTATTGCATTTGCTATAAAGTATAAACACACTACAGAATCAGGTTCAAACCTAACACATTATCTGAGCAAGTGTGTATTGCATTTGCTATAAACACACTATGGAAGCAGGTTCAGGATACAATTACGTAATTTCCCTAATAAAATATAGATGCATATTTGTGAAATACAGGCAATGGAAATGCTGCTGCAGAATAGCAGATTGAACAAAAGGAACAACGATCTTCTAACCCCTCTCGACATCGCCATAACGACAGGGAACCAAGAAACAATTGAACTCCTGAAGAGTAAAAAGGCCAAAAAGTCAGATGAGTTGGCACCAAGATTGTACTACCTCGAATTTCTAGAGTCGCCTATGTCATGCTGGGAAAGTGCCATTCAAAAATATACCATAATGGTGAATGACCTCGACGCCAACATGCGTAACGTTGTTTTAGTAGTGGCCGTCCTCATCGCCACCGCCACGTACAACGCCATTCTCCAACCCCCCGGTGGCATCTACCAGGCCAACACCGCCGACACCACCACCACCACCAACCGCACCTCCTCCGTCTACCACGCCAGTGTCACCAACACCACCACCACCACCACCATCAACAACAACAACAACAACCACATCAAACAGAAATCGAGCACGGGGAAAATGGTGATGAACCACTACAACTTCAAGAGGTTCATGCCGATGGACACATTGGCGTTTACGTTGGCAATTGTGGTGATCATATCCGTCCTCCCAGGAAGGCCGTACACGGTCTTTTTGCACCTGAGTTTGCTGTCTCTATCAACTGTTGTCTGATCGCGATGACTATTGTGTCTGAAGAGGGGACGACCGCCAATATGAATTTCTTTCTGGCATGGTCACTGCTTGCGCTCGCGATCGTGGTGAAATTGTCGTATTTTCTGTTGAAGGGATTAATGTGGGAAGTGTGGTGGATGCCCGCCAATTTTTTCGTGCAAATGAGAAACTTGGTGGAGAGCTTCAGAGCCCAGGGCCCTCACGAAAGTATGTCGCTTATGTCCACCCTCAGGAAGCAGTACATATTAACCGTTGAATCGTTGAGTGACAAGCCCAAGTTAATTATATGTTTGATATATTGCTTTCGAAACCTAGTTACCAGAATAAATGTGGCTAGTTATATATATAGAGAGAGAGCTCGCACTATGTTCTTTTGTTGTTGTTGTGTTTTTCGGGGTGATATGATGTTTGCTGAAAATTTGATTGTATAATTTTATATTACTGCTTTTGGAATGGACTCCAATAATTAATAATATGAAAAGTTACATGTACATCCCTCTTAATTGGTTCGGGATAATTATAAATAAGGATTTATTGTTCCATTTTTTACAAATACACCCTTGATATTTTTATGGTGAAAATTGAAATACAATCTCAGTTGTATCAACATACCAAATAATATTTTGTTACATGTTTTTTTCTTAATTTGACTTTATGGAGAATAATTTGACATACCAAATAACAATGCTGATTGCTGATTTTTTTGTAATAGAGTTTACTCTCTTTTTTAAAAAAAAAAAAATTTGATATGGAGAACAATTTGACAAATGACAAATCTATTATAATTTTAAATTATGCTCACTCTAAATTTTTGACAATTGTGGGATCAACTTCAATAAATCCTTTTACTTCTAGCATAAATACGATGCAGCTGGCAGTGTACTAGTCATGTAACAGTACACTTAAAACAACTTTTTTCACTTCAATAAATCTTTTATTTTCTTGCATAAATGCTAAGCGCGCGGCATAATGCCTTAGTTCCCGCACACAGTTATTTCGTGAGGATGGACAATAAAAATCTAATTAGCTTTCACTTTCAAGAACTAATTTCTCTATTGCTTTTAAATTTTGATTAATAATCAAGACTTTTCCATATATGGTCGTCCGATTCTGGCATAACTTATAAACAACTCAAACAAATATAAAGAGGTACGTAGGAGAAAATCCAACTCATGAGACTTTAGCTATTAAAGCTTATTCCATTTATCCTATTTGGTAGTTAACTTTAGTTTATTACACAAAAGGGGAATTCAGGTATAAATTGCACTATTGCAGTGAAAGGAGGATTTATATGCTATTTTACGATATGTACACTCACTTCGACAAAAGTATTTTTTTTTTTTTTTTTTTTTGGTCACCAAGAGAAACACCAGCAACACAACTAACTATCCTCCTCTAAATCGAGGTCATCCGGAGGCACGTCCCACACGAACCTTTCTTCAAGTAAAATCTGCCCTCTCCTGGCAAGCCAATCAGCAAGGCCATTCCCGGACCTTCTAATGTGCTTCAAGCGGCATTTCCAAGGATTTCCGATAAGTCTGCGACAGTCCTCCACAATTCCTCCCAACGGATGATTAGTTATATCCTCTTCATTCACAAGTTTCACCACCGTTTCCGTGTAACACTCGACTTCAATTCGACGGTATCTTCTCTCCCAAGCCATCTTCAATCCTTCTGTTAGTCCCAAAATCTCAGCCATGTCGATGGGGACATCTCCAAGTTTCATAGCAAATCCCACTTGCCACACTCCACGATCATCGCGTATCACCCCTCCGGCAGCGGCAGATCTGCTTCTCTCGTAAACACTTCCATTCGTGTTTAATTTGAACCATCCCGGGCTCGGTTTGCTCCACTTAGCATGATTTGGCGCAGCCCTATAAAGTAATTTGGGTCACCGCATGACATGTATATTCATGGCAAGCTCTTTGATACAACCCACCGTGAGTTGCACCGTCTGAAAAACTCCCTGATACGCCCACTTATTCGGGCCTTCCAAATTTCCACTTCGATAAAAGTAATGGAACCATGGTATTAGGTATAGACTATATTCACGAAAATGAAATAGTTCATCATTTTTCTAAAAAATAAATTGTTGGTCGTTACCCAACTATCTCCAATTAGATAAGAACAAGTTCCCTATATGAAATAGTTAAATATGGTTAGTCTAAAAGGGTAATAATCTATGTTGTACATATACGGATACGGCGACACGGATACGACACGACACGGATACGGCGACACGAATTTTTTTGTGAATTTTCCATGTAAGAAGTGTCGGGCACGGTATCAGACACGAATGTCCGACACAACATGACACGACACGACACGGCAAAATGATATTTTTAAAAGTGTCGGTGCATTAGAGGTAATAATAAACACCGTAAATGTCATGTATTGTCTGATCTACTTGTATTCCCATGCATTACACGTTCGGAATTAAAGCTTATAATATTCGGGTGCCCCAACTATTAAAATATTAATGTTCATAGTAATTCAAATAGAAATCTAGAATCATCTATGTAAAAAATCTTAAAATAAATTCTAAAAAATTATCTAGATATTAGGCTAGATTATATAGTCCAGAATATTCTAATAACAAACTATTAGTAAACTAGAAAAATCTAGAGATAAACACATGATTAAATAAGTAAAATTCTTAGAATTAAAAAATGCATGTAAATTGTTAACCGACATAGTGAAAGCCGGTTAACACATCTATAAATATATGTATGATCATAGCATTTGTATGAATGAAAAAAACCATTTCCAATCCTTCCCTATCTCTCTCCTCTATCATTTCGGCTACTTAATCAATTTCAACATTTCCTTCTTAAATAACAGAGCTCATAATTACGTTTCCTAAATTAAAGCCTTTCCTTTCCTACAAAAATATAAATCATTTCCATCCAAATTGTTCCTAAATTCCAACCATCCTAATTAAATTCCAAAATTTGGTATTTAGAGCCAATTTAATCTAAGCCTACGACAATGACCCAAAACCTTACCACCTTTAATTACACCTTCTTTATGGTCCCTATATTTGAGGAGGAGGTGTATGAATTTTTGAGTATCCAAATGAAGACTCTATACATATCACAAGGGTCTTTGGGAATTGATAGAAAATGGCTACGAGCAACCCCGAGATGCTGCCGAATTGGAGTCTTTGGACAACAATAAGAAAAGGAATACAATGAGAATCGAAGGAAGAATGCAAAGGCTTTGTCATATATGCAATAAGGGATTACGAAACCCATATTTCCAAGGATCATGGTCAACGGTGAAAGAGGCTTGGGAGATCTTGAAGAATGCATATAAGGGCTCCGACAAGGTAATCTCCATTAAAATTCAATCTTTATGGAGAGACTTTGATACATCATTGATGAAGGAAGGTGAATCAATTGAAACATTTTTTAATCGGGTCTCAAATATAATTAATCAAATAAGAAGTTATGGAGATACAATTGAAGACAAGAAAGTTATTCAAAAAATATTACGGAGCCTTCCTATTAAGTATGATCACATAGTGGCTGCAATTGAAGAATCTAAAGATTTATCAGTATTAACTTTAACAGAATTAATGGGCTCACTACAAGCGCATGAAGTAGGATGTCCCGATTTAATGAGCAACCACTAGATAGTGCATTCCAAAGTCAATTAAACGTTTCTAAAAAGGATGGTAATCAGAAAAATGGGCACAGTAAAAAGAATTTTCAGAAAAAGAAAAATTGAAATTATCATGGAAAGGGGAGAGAAAATTATGAAAATAGTAAATCTGGCACATATCGTAGATTATGTAAGAAAAATAATAATGATATACAAAATTGCCAATTTAAATGCAAGAGATGCAAAAATCATACTCATTTTGAAAAAAGATTGTTTTTATCGGCAAAAGGATGAGGTCAGATTTACTGCGAAAGATAATTCTAAGGATCACATTTTTCTTTTATGTTTAAATGGACACCAAGAGTTACATGATATCTGGTATGTAGATAGCGGTTGCTCTAATCGTATGATAGGCAACAGTGAATCTTTTATTAAACTCGATGAAAATTTTAAGAGCCAAATTACTCTTGGTGATGGGAGAACTCAAAATGCTGAAGGAATGACTATTGCTGTTACAACTAAATACGGTTCCACTAGAAAAATTCATGATATTTTTTATGTGCCTGGTCTGACCCAAAACTTGTTAAGTGTTGGTCAATTAATCCAAAAAGGCTATAATGTGAATTTTGATAATGATAAATGCCTCATTATTGATAAGGAAAAGGGTCAATCGATTACTATGATAAAAATGACCCCTAATAAAATATTTCCTCTAAATGCCCATAGATAAAAAATATTCTTTAAAATGTGGAGAAGTTGATGAATCCAAATTATGGCATTTAAGATATGGGCATTTAAATTTTAATAGTCTCAAAGTATTAAAGAATATGGTGAAGGGGCTTCCCTCAATAAGTAATGAAAAGAAAATTTGTGAGGGATGTATTTATGGAAAAATGCATAGACTGCCCTTTCCTAAAACATCTTGGAGGGCAAAGAACCCATTAGAGTTGGTGCATGCAGATATTTGGGGTCCTTCTCAAAATTCATCTTTGGGAGAAAAAAGATATTTCTTATTATTTGTTGATGATTTTACCCGAATGATGTGGTTTTATTTTTTGGAGCAAAAATCCGAAGCATTCTCCTTTTTCAAACAGTTCAAGGCACTCGTAGAAATTCAATGTGGGCATTCTCTAAAAATTCTGAGAACTGATCGAGGGGGAGAATTCACAAGCAACGAATTCTTCCAGTATTGCAAACAACATGGGAAAAAAAGGGAGTTGACAGCCAGATGTACACCACAACAAAATGGAGTCGCATAATGGAAGAATCGCACGATCGTAGAAATGGCCTTGAACATGTTGCAGAGCAAAAATCTTCCAAAGAAGTTCTGGGCGGAAGCTGTCAACACCGCAGTCTACATCCTTAACAGGTCCCCCACAAAAGCTGTGCTAAATAAGACACCCTACGAGGCGTGGAGCAAGAGAAAGTCGACAGTGGAGCATCTCAGAATATTCGGATGTATTGCTTATGCCCACATTCCTAAACAAACACGGATAAAGCTTGATGAAAGAGGAGAAAAATGCATATTCATTGGCTACAATGATGAAACAAAGGGCTACAGACTCTACCACCCAGATACAAAGAGGCTAGTCATATCAAGGGACGTGATATTTGACGAAATGACAGAATAGCAATGGAGCACAACACACATCACCAGTCCCAGCCATTACAAAGGAAAGTCAAGAACCAGGTCCTGATCTAGATCTGACCCCATCATCACCGAGTCAAGGGCCAAGTCAGACAGAAGTTCAAGAATCAAATTCTGCATCAATACTATGACGGTCCTAGAGAGACAGACTACCTCCAGCATACTATGAGGATTATCTTACTAATGTCGCTCTATTTGCTGGAGAACCAACAAAGTATGAAGAAGCAGCTAAGGAAGAAGTTTGGGTCAAGGCCATGGATGAAGAAATTCACATGATCGAGAAGAATCAAACATGGGAGCTTGCAGACAAACCTCCAAACAATGAGATTATCGGGCTCAAATGGGTGTACAAAATCAAACACAATGATGATGGAAGCATCCAAAAGTATAAAGCCCGATTAGTCGCCAAGGGATATTCACAACAACCCGGTGTCGATTTTAATGAAACATTCGCACTGGTTGTCCCAATGGAGACAATCAGGACAGTCCTCGCTCTTGCAGCTCAACTAAAGCTTCCAGTCTACCAGTTGGATGTCAAGTCGGCATTCCTAAATGGAGATCTCAAGGAAGAAATATACGTGGAGCAACCCAAGGGATATGTGATCAAGGGGCAAGAAGATAAGGTCTATAGGCTATGCAAAGCTCTTTACGGTCTCAAACAAGCTCCACGAGCGTGGAACAATAATATAGATGACTATCTACAGGGTCATGGATTTCTCCAAAGTCCAAACGAGCCATCACTTTATGTCAAGAAACAAGGTACGCATGGCTTCCTCATTCTATGTCTCTATGTTGATGACCTGATTTATACAAGCACAAACAAAGATATGATCAAGGAGTTCAAGGAAGCCATGATGTGGGAGTATGAAATGACCGATCTCGGTCTTATGAAGTATTTTCTTGGCATACAAATCAAGCAAGAGCCAAAACGGATATTTATATCATAGGAGAAGTATATTGATGATCTTCTAAAGAAATTTCAAATGAAAGATTGCAAGCCAATGCCAACACCAATGATGACTAATGAAAAATTTTCCAAAAATGATGAAGCTGAAAAGGTGGATGAGACCATCTACCGGAGTCTTGTGGGATCACAAATCTACCTGACTCATACAAGGCCAGACATCGTTCACGCAGTTGGTGTGCTATCAAGATTTATGAGCGAGCCAAACAAGAACCACTTTACAGCAGCAAAAAGAAATCTAAGGTACGTCAAGGGAACAAAGAAACTAGGCATTTTATATGAATCAGAAGAAGACTATAGCCTACGGGGATACACTGATAGTGACTGGGCAGGAAGTGTTGATGATCGGAAAAGCACTAGCGGATATCTTTTCTGTCTAGGCACTAAACCGATCTCCTGGTCATCTAAGAAGCAAGCAACAATTGTACTATCTTCAGCAGAAGCAGAATATATCGCCGCAACAAGTCCAGCATGTGAAACAGTTTGGCTCAGAAGAATTCTGTTGGATCTTCAAATTGGGGAAGAGATACCGACGCCATTGTATTGTGACAACATGTCGACAATCCCCATGACAAAGAATCCAGTATTTTACAGTCGAACAAAACATATCGAGATACGACACCACTTTATTCGAGAATTGGTCAAGAAGCAAGAGATCAAATTACGATTTTGCAACACAAATAATCAATTAGCGGACATCTTCAAGAAGGCGCTAGCACGGGACAAATTCACCACAATACGAGAAAAGATCGGGATTACTGAAATGAGCACCAAGGGGAAGTGTTAAAATATTGGTGCTCAATTTTAGAATATTCTCGAATTATCTTTAAAAATCTATCCAAATATTGTCTAGATTAGATTCTAAAATTTACTAATAGATATTTATCTAAATTGTAGGCGGTAGATTATTAGAGATAAATCTTTAAGCATGTAGAATAATCTAGAATTAAGTCATAGGACTAATTAGCTAAAAAATCTAGATTAAAAAATTGGCGAATATGTTTAACCGACATTGTAATATCGGTAAATGTAGCCTACAAATATGTGTAGTACTTTTGCATTTGGAATGAATGAAAAAGAATTGCATTTCCAAAATTTCAAGTCCCTGCCTACAGATCCTTTTCCATATTCATTAACCTTATTCTCCCATTCCATATTTATTCTATCTTTTCAAATATATTCCAAGTCCATTCAATTCTATTACCCAATAACTTTTCTTCATTCAAACTGAACCTCTTTCCTTCCTAATTGTTCCACCATCCTAATTTCTAAATTCCAACAGCTTGTGTACCAAATAATGACAACCAAACTCATTTAAGGTTTCTTTTTTTACAAACTGCTTAGACGTTCTTCTCGATCCCCTTCCAGATGTTAAAAGGGAATGCATATAATCATATAGAGACAGAAATTATGAACATACCAATTGCAGCCTCCACACTCAAATTCATATTTCTGAATGCCATTCTTGGAAAGCAAGGAAAAAGACTCGATTTTTATGAGCAGGTCTGCAGGTGATCAAGCGACTCTGGTTTCCACGGTAAATTCTGCCAATTTTTGTCAAAAAAAAAAAAAAAGGACGAATGGTTGAAACTTGACATATTCAAACGTTACAAAACTGAGAATGTAAAAACTAAAAACTAAAAAGCAATTAGTTGAGGTAAATGAAGTACAAACCCTCGTCGTCCGCCGCAAGCACAGCCATTGTTCTTGACAGTAATGCTCGTAATTTTGATGTTGGAAATGGGGATAACAATCGTTGAGGAGAAATTACATTTCTTAAGGGTTTTATTCGAACTTCGAAATCGCAGTGTCTAAAGGAGTTTTGGGTTATTCTAAGCAACTTAAATTCCTTTAATTCTTTGTTGATATTGAGAAAAATGCTGCCAATATTAAAAGAACATGTTATTTATCTGCTTTTGGAGGGAGTTGTGAAATAACTCAGTTTATGAATTAGGAATGAAACTAACGTTTCGCCCTTCATTTTTTTTTTAAACAAATTTTGTCGAGTAGACAAAACTATATGTGAGATTATGGACTTTGATAAATAATCTAGTTAAATAAATAATGGACTTTGATAAAATAATTCAAATATTGCTATTCCTTAGCTAACTATATAATAACGAAGTAAGCTAACGAAGTAAACTGTGTTTTTATGTATTAGTTGCAAATTGCAAGCAAATTTGTCTTATGTATTAGTTGTAAAAATCTGCTGGTACACAAGTGACTCATATCAAGTAGTATCATCACTAAATTTGTCTTATATTAATTAATATTTATTAGTTAACGAATATAAAACAAAACATAATTAAAAAGAGAATCCAGAGTGCTGTTGAGAATCAAAAGAAAACGTATCAAGAATCAGTGATGCATTTAAAAGGACCATGAAAGCAAGCAAATAATACAGCTTCAAAATTCCTACAGCAATTCTCCAAGCAAAACTTGCCCACCAGTTTCCATATTGTATGTGGAGCAGAGCACAACAAAAATACTACTACAAATTAAGTCATGATACAACAGCTTTTACGGAAACCTCAACTTCTACGACGCAGCAATCCTTAACAACAAAGCCTTTCTCATGGTCACGCATATCAGAGAGGGGTATAAATTCACTCCATCCCCAACCACTTGAACAAGACGTAAACCAAGCAGATGCTGCAAGAGGGAAAATGTTATGTTTCAAGCAAAATATACATTTTTGCGAGTTGATGCATAGATAAAGGACAAACAATTCATTTCCAAAAGCAAAACATGCATCTTTGAAATCAAAATTTCTCTAACATACGAAAAGATTTAGCAATCCATGCTCGCTGTATTCATAATTAATATCAAAACTCAAAATCAAAATTATGTAGATATGTTCTATCTGTTATACAAGTTAACAGACACTGCATATGATTTCTGGTATATCTAACTTTATGTAGCGACCAAGTTAATTTAAAAAAAAAACTATAACTTACCCTGTTTTGATTTGTGTTGATCATTAAGCTGGTTCTTGATATGCAACTGATAATCTGCTTTCACTTTCTTATGAGAAGCAAAGCTCTTCGCACCAATAAGATTTAAATACACGGAGACACTTCGGCCCTGTTTGCGGGTATCTCCATTTGGATATAGTTGAATGAGCCTATTCTAACGAAAAAATTATTATCAATTTGACTTAAAGAATGAACACCACTAAAATAGGGTCTAAAAAATATAGGTCTGCAAGGTCGCAACTAATGCGTCAATTGAGATAAAAAAGAAAGCTACCATTTGTGATCTCCAACAGTGAATTCTTCAGAATTCCAATTTTCGTGCAATTTGCTGAAGTCTGAAATCTTCCATTCAACTTTATATACATCATCGAGTTCCTTCACAGACACACAAGTAGT
>JBBMKE010399621.1:0-12646 GCA_037834125.1 Lippia alba | reverse complement strand
TAAAACTTGTCAAATCCAATCCAATCCAATCTTAATGGATTGGATTGAATCCATGGATTTGAATCCATATTGCCACCACAATAATAGCCATAATGGCCAATCAACAAGCAACATTAAGGCTTAGAGAAACAAACAAAAACGTAATACACTTAAGAAAACGTTATAGCAATTCTCTAAGTTTCAGCGTGATAACAATCTTCAAAACGTCATCGTCTCTACTTAAGGATCTTGACATATTTTTTCAACAAACCCTAAACTCCATGCATTGCAGTTTCATGCTTGATTTTTTCCGCATGAGCTTTCATGACATTACCACCCCCCTTGGGGTAAAGCTTGTCCCCAAGCTTCGACCTCTGGGAACTGACCTATAATGGGATATAAATCTTCCCATGTCGCTTTAGATAATGGTAAATGAGACCATTGAATTAACAACTGAGTCACCGCAGTGTTATTTCGCTTGATCATCCTCCTGCCCAGAACTTTCAAAGGTTTGAGTATAACTTGTGCTTCCTCGTCCATGGGTGGTAGTGTACTTGTCACTTTCTCAGAAGGTCCCACTTTCAATTTCAAAAGTGAAATATGAAAGACCGGGTGTATCTTGACATCTTCAGGGAGTTTTAACTTATAAGCCACTGCAACCACCTTCTCAATCACCATAAAAGGGCTTGCATACTTTGGACTGAGTTTCCACATTCTGCTATTTCGTATGGCCAACTGTCTATATAGTTTCAACTTCAAATAAACCTTATCCCCCACATTAAGCTCTTTCTCAGTTCTCTTCTTGTCAGCAAATTGCTTTATCGGTTCTGAGCAACATTTAAATGATGTTTCACTTGTTGCTGAATCTCCATTCTCTTTGCAAATAATCCTTCCAGTCCCACTGCAGTAGTAGCATAGGTATAAAGTCATGTACGTACGGATTGTTGCCCTAGTTTTGGCAAATGAAATTATCCTCTTTCCTTCAATCTCTTTTCTCCTCTATTTTCTTCTTCATCACTTTACCTTATCTGTTTGGTAGCTGTTATACAATAGTTTACATAAGAAAACCATTAAAAGCATTATAGAAGGCGGCTGAGGAGTTGAACTGCAGAGAATGGAGGTGAGTGGTGAGGCGTGATGGTCAGCAGCGTCGAGCTCCTTGGTTGTCGTTCTTGCGCCACTGGAAGAGGGATGTGGAAAAGAGGGAAATTAGGAATTTCTTAACTTAGAGGAGGAAAGGGGAATGACGGGATTTCAATTTTTGGGGGAAGTTATTCAATTTTTTGGCTTCTGGATATTAATTTTGGGGGGAATTGATATCAATGTCGGGGGGGGGGGGAGGGGTAATTTTTTTGGTCCACCATTTTGGGGGAATATAATGGATTGTGTATTTTGTTATACATTACATGATTTAATGCATTTATAGGTATTATATGATCAATTAGTATGCTATACAATATTTATTATAAATATAAACAATATATACATTACTTAACTATATATTACATGATTTAATGCATTTATTATATCATATGAATTATAATACCTATCGTATATGTAATTTATATTTGTATACTATATTATTTAATATAATTATTTATTACAGTATTTAATAAACTTATATGTGATTAGATATATTATAGTATTTTAATAGATCCCTCTCATAGCTCCTTATCAGTTTGGAATATTTTTACTTATTTCTCCCATTAATTTATGCTACATAATAGGATATAAATACTGTATAAGAACATTTTAGTTCTACATTATGTGAAATTTGTATGTACATCCAATTGGAGAGTTAAAGTTCCCAAAACTACAAAATTCATGAATTTATACTACATAATATGATTTAAATACTACATTATAACATTTTTGTATTACATTATGTGAAATTTGTACGCGCAGTTAATTGGGGAGTTATGTCAAAATATGATGGGTAATTGGGGAGTTTTCTCACATTACCCCATCAATTTCAGTTGTAAAATACATTTACACATTATACATAATATGATATGTTATGTCAATACTCAAAATATTGTACATATTATATAGTATCATATCACTATATAAGTATAACATCATAATAATTTAAATGTATATTATATCTTATAAAGCATAACTTTTAATTAAATTTTGTTATAGTTTTCAGTAATTACAATAGCATTAATGAGTAAGATATGATTAGACATTATTATATCATATGATTTACAATCTATGACAAATGTAAATTATATTTGTTTATTATATTATTTAATAGATATATAGTATTTAATGAAGTTATATATGATAACATATATTATATTATTTTAATAGATTCCTTGTAACTGTTATATTAATTATGTCGTCGATCACTTCTACAACACATTTATACATCTTATATATTATATCTCACACGTTATATCAATACTCAAAATATTGTACATATTATATAATACCTATCATAAATATAATATCAGTATATTAATAGTGTTTAATAGACGTATAGTCTAGGGATGCAAACAACTCGAGCTGGCCCGGCTCGCGGGCCTTCAAGCCGAACCTAAGCCCTTTTCTTCTGGACTCGTGGCTCGCGAGCCGGCTAGCGAGCAACTATATTTAAATAAAAAAATAATATATTAATTTATATATATATATATATATATAAATACTTAATTAATATATAATATTTTATATATATATTGAATTTTATACAAAATTAATTAAAAAATAATATATTTATTATGTATATATATTAGATTAATATATATAAAAATATATTTAATAATTGAAAAAAATGAATTTTTAATTAAAAATATTAAATTTCCTAAAAGCTCGAGTCGAGCAGAGCGGCTCGCGAGCCTTGGACGAACCGAGCTTGAGCAAAAAAAAATACCAAAGCTCGGCTCAGCTTGGCTCGTTTGCATGCCTAGTATAGTCATCTATTATACCATTCGATATCTTTTATAGCAATCACTTATGGAAATTACACTAGCATATCATATATAATATCATGTGTTATGTTAATTTTCAAAATTAAATGTCGTATATGACATATGATATAATATCACTATACAAATATAACACCTTAATAATCCATAATGTATGTTATGCCTTCTAAAACATAACCTTTAAATTTTATTACATAGTTTTCAGTAGTGACAATAATATAACGATAATTATTAATTAATATTACCACAATATAAATGATGGTGTCAGATTTGGTTTGGGAAAGATCAAACACCAGAGCATCATATATTTGTGTGAGGGGAAGACTATCATAGGCATGATTGAGCCTCAAGAACTGGGTTCCCAATAAGCATAGATTCTATCAGCTAGGGTAACACCCAGAAGTGAAGAGGGTGAAGCTGCAAAAGCTTGAAAAAATGCAGTTATGGGATTTTTCAGTTCAGTATATTACGTTTCGTGTGAGTGAAGAAGGTTGTGTAGTAGACTGTGATTACATGAGGAAATAGAGGAAGAATTCCTCTATTTATAGGTTGAGGGTGAGGGTTGTTTGGTAATATTACCCCTGTAGTCCCGAAGATGTGTTGCCCTAGACAAGTGGCGATACGTGAGGATTTGATAACGACGTGTGTACGTCACTTTCACCTTTTTGGCAGTTAGGCTCAACTGTTGTGTCAGCGGCAGTTAAGGGATTGTTCCCTCGAGCGGTGGGACGCTCATATAATAGTCAGCGAGCGTATGGGCGCTCGGGAATGGGTCTTCTTAGGGGAGAGGGAGAAGTAGTACCGTCGAGCGATCAAAGCTCGAGGGTTGGTTCTTCCAAGGGTGAATCTCAACATAGAGAGTCCCTTCAGGAAAGATCTGCTGTGAGGCTTAAAGCTGGACCCTGTCACGAGCCTTAGTTCCCTGAGCCTTCCATATCAATATCCCTTGGTTTCCAAGGACTCTTCACGATGGTGACACGTGGGCTGTGGAGGGGTGAGCATATTTAATATCTATTATACTATATCTATTATTTGTATAAATTATTTCGATCTGCACATCATATATGATATTACCCGATATATCAATACTCAAAATACCTTATATGTTATATATGATATCATATCACTATGTATAACATCTTAATGATTTATAATGTATATTATATCTTATGAAATATAATTTTAAACTTTATTACATAATTTATTGTAATTACAACGATATAAATTATTACTATTATAATATGAAAAAAAATTACTATAATATGATCATATAGAAGTAATTTTAATTAACTAACTTTTTTCCATTTTAAAAATATATTATATATTATAACACTTACTATTATTTTAATTAGAAAACTTATATTATATAAGGATCTATACTATTATATATTTGAAAACGATGTTTGACTTTTTAACTTTATTGTGCATTTTGGTGACGTGTAATTTTGTGGGCTTTTTAGATTTTTAATTAAATAAAAGAATGAGATTTTTAGTTTATTATTATTATTGGTGTGGTTTTTTGTATTTATCAATATATTTTTAATAATCTTTCTTTTATATTTTTATTTCATTTTTAAAACTCTTTATTATGTTTTCATGTTTTTATGTTAAATTTGGATGGTTTATTATCTCTGCAAATTATTAAGTTGATTATTTATATTTTATTTTTTTTATAAATTTAAACTTTTGGTTTGAAGATCAATTTCAATATTTCTTAACCATCCAAATTTATTACTAATATAATTTTTCTTTTTCTATATTTTATTATTTCAATCTTAATTTATTTATTTTGTATTTTGAATTTTAGAAATTCCATTATGTATTTTTCTATTAGATCTATAAAATTTATTAAGATTTCATAATTGATCTTGTGTGAAATACTTAATAATTTTTGTCATGATTTACATTTATCATTATTTTATTATTCAAGGTTCCTTTATTTATTTACAAATGCATTGGCATCCAAGTTGGTTGGAAGCTCCTTTCCTTTTCATGAGGTCTTGTGTTCGAAACCCAGGCTCCCCCTCTTTAATATATGTAAAAAAAAAGCTTCCTTTTTCTGTTGCAAATACACTAAAATTCGGTTGCAAACTATTTGTAACTGAATTAGTAACTGAATTTTCTGTTGCAAATACACTAAAAAATGTCGACAATTCAACTTTTTTTCAACTGATATTGCAACTGAATTTCGGTTGCAAAGTTTTTGCAACTGATTTGGTAACTGAATATTCGGTTGCAAATCCATATGGACAAATTTTGAGTTTTGGTTGCAAATTTGGTTGCCAAATCGGTCAAATTTGCAACCGAAAATCTTCGGTTGCAAAAATCATATTTTCTAGTAGTGCTTGATACACCATATCTCCTACTCTTATATCTCGATACACCATATCTCCGTTCATATCAGTTAAGTTTCATCCCAAATGAAGGCATTAGCCTCTGGATCTCGAGCTCCAGTCCCGTGCGCCCTTCTCCTGCGGCGAAGTGCAACGGCGTGTTTGCAAATCATTTTTTGTCCAAGGCCTCGAAAAAATCGGGGTCTTGCCTTGATAGTGAATAGAGGAAATCAATATCTTGATCCAGGGAAACAGCCAATAGTTGGTCCATTTTTATTTTTGTGTTTGTTGTGTATGTTGAAAACTTTAATTTTTAATTTTTTTTTGGTGTGGTGCAGACTGAATTAATCAACGTATGGACGGATTTGTAAAGTGATTCAGGAATCATGATTAAGAGTGTTGACGGACCCTAATAAAGTTGAATATTTGGTCGGTTCGTGTGTACTTAAATGATTCCTGGTATTAAAATAATTATATTTTTATGGTAAACCGCGTACTGATTGTGCCACATTTCGGATTGAAAAACTTAAGTAGCAAACGGTCTGACCACTTAGAATTTGTAAGATTCGGAAGTTTGCTTGAATGATTGGCATCTGAAAAGGAAGTAGAAAACATGAGCTCGAAACGAACCCGAGATAGGATGAGATTTGGGGCTGTCAATAATCAACCCAACCCACCCATCTAAATATCAGGTTAGGGTTGGAATATTTCGGGGCGGACCCAAAAACAACCCAAACGATGAGAGAGAAAACAGGTCGATCACGGGTTGACCCGAATATATATAAATATATATCCCCAATCCTAATAACAATTTTCAATCTCTCTCCTCTCATATGCTGTTCCTCTCTCACCTTCTGCTCAAATCTCTCTTTCCCCAAAATCCCACCACCACCTCCACCCTTTGGCCTCTTCCACAAAAGCACCGCCTGCTGCTGCTCCACCCACGAAGCAGCCATTCTCACCCTCCCCGCTCCAAGCTGTTGCCGTTTGCACCTCTTCCCCCTATTTGTTGCTGCTCCACTCACGCCGCTCACTCGTTCTCGCCTCCGCCGCCCTAACCCATCGCTGTCCATGCCTTCCCTCTCCAAATGGCCATGTTCGATCAATTTAATTTAGGTGACAACATATAGATCTGGTCCCTTCCATGACTTATTTATTTTAGGTGGACCAAATTGCGCCTCTATTCTATTTTTTCTAGGGTTTTGTCATTTTGATCCAATGAAGCTAAAATTTGTTATTTTATTTATGTTTTGTTATTAGAATTAATATTTGTGGAGTTTTGCCAAAAAAACATCCAAGTATAATTGTAAATTATGTTTGACATATCTATTCCATTGTATTTTTGTAAGCTTTTTGTTTTTTTTTCTCTTTATCTGTGTATGAACATATAGATTTCTTGTCCACAACCCAAAGATTGTGTTCTAATTCTTGATTTTGAATTCTAAATTGTTTGAATAGGGAAGGATAAGAGTTCAACTCCAATTGCTAATCAGACACTGCAATCGTTCAGCTAGGGTTAGCTCGGGTGACTTGAAAATAAATCAGGTCAACCTGAATCCAAGGAAATCAGGTAAGGGTTGGAGGTGGCGGGTTGAAGCTCGGGTTGAGTTGGGTTAGGGTTGAAGTTTTTTATGTTATACCCCTATCCCAACCCGACCCAAACCCACCTGATCCACCCGAATTGACAACCATAATGAGATTTTACACTGAAGAGGGTTGAGTATGAGTAGGTAAATGAAGCTAACCTATCCGAGTAAATGCGGGGGTATTTATACCTTTGGCCGTAATGGAGGTGGTGGTCTTCGCGGGCGACGCTCCATTTGCCCCATTAGATGAATACATTTAATACTTAGTAGGTCACTATCAGAACGGATCTGAGTGGCCACGTGGCTTCTCGAAGTTGTAAAAAGGCTGAGAAGCATCGTCGAGTGCTTTTGATAGAACTGTGGATCGAGTGAAGGAGTTTTTGTCTAAGATTGATGAAGGTTGTCTTCTTGAGCCCCAAGCTGGAAAACGTGCAGGTCAAGAAAGTCATTGATCCACGTGTCTATTGGAGATCTTGCCACGTCCGGAAGTGTGGTCTTATCATATCAAGTGTAATTAATAATTTATTTTCTTCGAATTGTACATGATGAGTGGGTTCTCATGTGCACATCTTGTTGGAGGATCGGGATAATGCATAAATGATATATGTTCTAGTCAGTGATAGTTGGCACATCTTTTTAGTAGTCTGGGTTTGGACTTGCTCATCTCAAGAAGTAAGTTAAAGATAGTTGGCACAATTGTTAATAGAATCAACTCGACCTAATTCATACAAAAATTAGTTTTGAGATAAGTTAGATTAAACATATACTTTAGTATTATATCGGAATATGTTGTATTCTACATTTAAAATTTTACATTACAGGTCAACTCCCAATTGAAAATTAAATAGAATTGAATTTTACACTTCAAACTAGACCCCCAGTTGTTATATCTGGACGTGCAGAGGTGTAAACGTTTACATCCCACGTTAAAAAGAAACCAAATCATATGCTAGTTAACATGCTCAATAATCGAAAGAAATTACAAGTTTCACATGCAATTTCCATAGTAATAGGTCACAAATTGAAAATAACAACACCCATAGTCAACTTGTTAGCACTTAAGGGAAACAAAACCAAAAACCACCAAAATTCTTTACATACCGTGACGAATCAACCCTAACAAGGTGCTTCAAAGCTTCTTTTGCTGTTGCTGTTGTAGGAATCCAAACCCCAAACGCTGATGTCTCGCATTTCACCAAGAATCCGTAGCGGAAGGGTTTGTGTTTGAGTGGGAAATGTCAAAAAATTTCAATTAAGGTTTTCTCTTGTTCATCTGATAATTAAGGGTCATATATGAATGGGTATTATCGTTTTTTACAGCTAAAATCATTTAAAAATCGACGCGGGAGGCAGTGAGCTTTTTTAAAAAAAATATGAGCTGGTTCATAAGGAATTGTTCTCTTTCAGGGGGTCTTTTGCGAATTTTCAAAATCACAGGGGGGTAAAATGTGATTAACTCTCTTTAGTCTGTAGAGAAATCGGCCTATGATTTAATTGAGTCTGATAGTTAAGGATCCAATTCAAGGTCAAAGCTTAGGCTCTACAAGTTAGTACGTATCGTCAGTTTATTATTATTATTATTATTATTATTATTATTATTATTATTTGATGCATTCTAGCCCAAAACCTTGAGGCCAATCCATCATTCCTCAAGGATCTTTGTTGAAGCAAGCTAGAGTTTCAGATAGACTAATCTAGAGATCAGACCAAAACTTATTCTTCTTGATTCATCATATCTCAAGGGTTGTATTTATAGAATCTCGGGACTTAGGGCTTTTGTCATTCACGTTACCTGTTATTCTATCTGATTTGTTTTTATCTTACTAGATCTTCTGTATCTTTATTTGGTAGTTACTTGCACGTCACTCCTTTAGCTTTCATTCTGCTCCACGGTTCTCATCAGCTCGGCACACATGCGAGCTGACCCGTTCTGTTCGTAACGCTTCGAACTCATCTGTTCGACCATTCTCCCATTCGCTTGTTCTCCCATCATACTTATCTATTACGTTCACTTAATGAACTCACCTGTTTGCTTGTTCACCAAACATATCAGTTCGCCCGTTCTCCTAGCGAACTCATCTGTTTGCTTGTTCGCCGAACTTATCTGTTCGCTTGATATTGCCAATTTGGTGGCTTGGGCCTTTAGCATTATCCATGTTTGGGCTGAACCTTAGGCTAGGTAGGTATGGCCCCAACACTACCCCCCTCAAGTCCGCTATGTTCGTAGAACAAAGGGGATTAATAAAAGGTTCAGCCTATCAATGCAGCTCCAACTTGTTGAACTCATCCTCAAACGAAAGAGAGTCACTCCATGTATTTAGTTTTTGCCCATTCGTATCAATCAATATTCCTCACGTCTATGGTTTTTTCACTTTGTTCGTCCGCATTCCCTCTTGGTTGTTTGTTCGGGACAATGTATCTTGTTCGTATATATGCGGCATCACCTCCTCAACTCTTAATTTATCATCTTCGTTTGAATCACTTTGCAACTATAGTTTAGTTGTTTCTTTTCAAGTTTTGTTGTCTCCTCACCACGTGCAATTTTTTAGGCTTCTCCTCCGAGTAACTCCTCATGAGCTCATCCATTCATTACCTGATTGCGACTGTCAGTCATTTTGGTATCAAGGACCATTTGTAGATGGGCACACATAGCCATTTTCTTGGGAGAACGGACAATGAGATTAAGAACAACCGGAATTCATGGATCAAGAAGAAGATCAGAAAATCTTCATTATCATCTTCTTCAATTGCAAACACAATTCCAAAATTGTCAGCACTCCAGACCACCTTTGTCTTGAAATTGAAAAATTTTGGGACTTACTAGACACTTTTGTCGCTGGAGAATTTACTGTCCCGGAATTGCTAGTAGGGGTCATTTAGTGTCCCGATTTTGTAATTTTCCCATATATAAATATTAACAGTGATGAATAGTAACATTACGGCCAATATTACTAAGTTTAATCCTGCCATGGATTTGATTGATGGTTTCTCTATCTATATTTGTTTTTGTTTTCTTTTTTCTTTTTTGGTCTCTTTTTTCTCCTTTTTATGGGCGGGGTTAACTCTTAGTATATGCTTAAGAGGAAGTGTGAGCTATTTGACAGAGAAATTGGTGAATGGCGTTTTTAATTTTCTTGATCATGTAAAGGGAACTTTGGAGAAGTAATAAAGGTGATAACGGAATGCTCTTGTTTGCTTCTCCACAATTTATGTGCCTATTTTATGTTTTTAATTAATTATATTTCACAAGTTCTGCTGTTTTTTCATATTATTATTACGTTGTAATATAAACAAGAATAATACAATATTAGAGTGTATGTTACAAATAGCAACATAAGGAGCAGTAGAAGTCCACAGTAGCTTGCTATATATCCAGTCTGAATGGTGAAATTACATTTTTAGTATATCAACTTGACTATTTAAGTAATTTTATGACATTTCATTTTCCCATTATAAAATAAATACATATTGTCAGAATTAGCAATTTAGTGCCAAGTTTGAGTGGAACAGCTTTTCGCCGCCGGAAACCCTCGATTTTGCTTGGATATATACATGGATCCCGAGGATGTTTGCTGGTAGGTATTTGGGTGATCCGGTCAAATTTGGCACTAATCACCAAATTTTGAAGATATGAGCTTATTTTATCGCCAAAAAATAAAACATCAAAAAATTGGGGAAATGATCTATATTTGATATACCAAAAATGTAATTTTTCCTCACTCGGAAATATCTAATTAATGACCCTTGCTCACGACCTAAGTCTTGATTTGTAATAAAAGGGTTAGTGAACATGTTGAGATCGATCTCAACGTAGAATCACTGACGTCCAAATTGAAGTGTTAAGCTGTAAGGATTGTAATTGTATTCATTGATTCAAGAAAGGATTACAACGCCTCTTAGTTAAATAGATAGAGTTCCCAACGAATCATGGGAAAGATCAAAGTTATCTAAGGAAACCAAATCAATCCCGATATTCTAGTCAATCTTCTATCACTCCCCTTAAGTTAAGTAATGATGTCACCAATTATTAACTTGCCAAATACAGTTCGAAACACTTGAACTGAAGCAACCTTAGTTAGGATGTCTGCAAGTTGGTCTTTAGACTTCACGAAGGGAATTTCCACCGTGCCATCTTCAAGCTTCTCTTTTATAAAGTGGCGATCAACCTCCACATGTTTGGTTCTATCGCCCTGTAAAGGATTTTCAGAGATACTGATTGCAGCTCTGTTGTCGCATCTTGGGCACTTCGGGCCTCTGGGACTTATCCCAATCTCACTCATCAACTTCCTGAGCCAAATGATCTCTGTTACAACCTTAGCAATGCCCCTAAACTCAGCTTCTGCACTTGAGAGGGCAACCACTTTTTGCTTTTTACTTCTCCAAGTTACTACATTTCCCCCAATTAACGTAAAGTAACCTGAGGTTGATCTTCTGTCGTTCGGATTTCCAGCCCAATCTGCATCCGTATAGGCTTCGATATCCAAATGCCCATGTCGTCCAAACATAATCCCAGTTCCCACCGTACCTTTCAGACATCACAATATTCACACCACTGCTTCCATATGATTTTTCTGCAGTTCATGCATAAATTGGCTAACTGCCCCTACAACATAGGTGATGCAGGGTCACAAGTAGGATATGTAGATTAACTTCCCCACCAACCGTTGATACTTCTCTTTATCTGCTAGTTCTCCACCTTCGTCCAATTTGAGCCGATGATTCACCTGAATGGGAGTATCAGCTGGTTTGCAATCCATCATTCCTGTCTTAGCAAGCAAGTCAAGTACATATTTCTTCTGAGAAATGAAGACCCCCTTCTTGGATCTCAAAACCTCTATTCCATGGAAGTATTTTAGCCCTCCCAAGTCCTTCATCTCAAATTCTTGAAACAGATTCTGTCTGAGTCTCTCGATCTCCTCCTGATCACTCCCGTTATGATCACGTAGATGATTAAGCACGTGATCAATTCGCCTATCTGTTTCAAAAATAGGGTATGATCAGAGTTGCTCTATTTGTACCCATACTGTTGCATTGCTACAGTGAACCTCCCAACTATGCTCGTAGGGACTGCTTGAGTTCATAGAGTGCTTTTCGAAGTCTGTAGACTTCGTTTCCCTTAAACCCATTAGTGAAACCAGGTGGGGCCTCCACTCTTCAGTCAGATCTCCATGCAAGAAAGCATTTTTCATATCGAACTGGTGAAGTGGTCAGTCCTTATTCGCTGTAACAGATAGGAGAACTTGGACTGTATCTATCTTGGCCACAAAAAAGAAAGTTTTTGAGCAGTCGAGTCTTGTACCTCTCGACTACTGCGTCTGCCTTGTGCTTAATAGTAAACACCCACTTACACCCGACTGGTTTCTTCCCTAGTGGTAGTTCACATTTTTCTCATGTTATGTTTTTCACTAGAGCACTCATTTCGGTTTTCATAGCTTCAGACCACTCCCTTTTTTTCATGGCTTCCGTCACTGTCCTGGAGATCTCCTCAGTATAGAGTTGTCTATGAATGCCTTTGTTGTTTCAGACATACTCCTCTTGACCAGTTTTCCCATTGGATATCTAGAATTCTGAGACGCCCTGTAACATCCCACATCGGTTGGGTAGGAGAACGAAGTCCTCCTTATAAGGGGGATGTAAACCTATCCTTGCCGACGTGTTTTGAGCTATGGTTCCGCCCTGGCTCAGAAGCAAATCCGCGAGACCGTTTGATTAAGGGCGCCACGTAGCAACGAAAAATCCGTTGTTAAATTTAAAAAATTGTATTAATTTTTTAAATAATATATTTATAGCAACAAATTTTTCGTTGCTAATATATTTTTAT
>JBBMKE010399599.1:0-12652 GCA_037834125.1 Lippia alba | reverse complement strand
ACAGGCTTCCCTCCTGAACTCTCCTTCTGTTTGCTCTCAAACATGTTTATCCTGTCCTGAACGCTGAGTCGCCTCGCTGGCTGACTCGCCTGAATCGACCCAGTTTGGTCCGGAGTTGGAATCTCACCTTTACCATCTTTTTCCCCGGCAGCCTCATTGGGCGGCTTGCACGTGGTGGATTCTTGGCGGGGAGAAGGTGAAGAAACGTCTTCGTCGATGGACATGTCCGACCCGCATGAGGAACGGATTGTTCGATCTTCGGGCGCGGGTTTCCATTGGTTGACGAGATTCGGGCGCTTCTCGCACAGCGATATGAACTTGCAACAAGCTTCGCTGTAAAAGACGTGGAAAGGTATTTCAGGAAATCATGAAATTGCATTGGCTGTATAGAATAGTTACGGCCCACATGTAACAACTTCAAATTTTTGTTGCCATTTTACGGCCCAATACTAATTATACACACAATTTATACGTTACTGAGTAAAATTTAATATTACTATCATTAAATTTTATCATAATATCTTATTTTCCAATTTTACTCATATTTCGACTTTCAAGTACTAATAGCAATGTCCTGGATGCAAATGAGTAGAGCCTGGCTCGAGTCGACCTCAAGCTTATTGCATTTGGTTGAAATTTTTGAGCCTATCTCAAGTGACTTGACAATTCAAGATTGGCGAGAGGAGTTGAGATATCTTACTTCAGACGATGTGCGCCGAATCTATGAGCAAACATTTGAAGGTCTGGAATGGTGTCGACATTAAAACCGGCAGCAGCAGCACGAGCACAGGCAGTAGACAGGTCCTGCTGCACAGCTCCAAGCCTCAAATCAATAGCTCTCAGAAGCTCCTTCCTGTATTCAGTCCAGCCAAGATAGCACAGATGAGACATGCTAAATAGATAAATTACGGCGGAGTTCAAGTAAGCTAAAAGAGTTACTTTGTCGCATCATCTGCTGCTGTCACAGCTGATCCACCTCCGCCTGGACAATTCATGAGGAAAAAAACATAAATAATGATAATAAATCCTCAGAATAATAAAGCTACAATGAGCAAGGAGATTTGGCATCTGTTCTTAAGCAACCCGCCTAAAATTTTATTTGGGAAACCAGAAGATCCAAAAATTGGTAACATGTCTTGATCAATTAAGAAAAATACACGCACAATAGATATATAAATGAAAATGCTGGATAACAGACATCATTATGACTTTGTCTGGGTTCTGAAGATTATCACAGATTTGTTATACTTACTCCAAATTGAGAAAGATTGAACCTTGTGGGTAATGGAGCACATCAGTTGAGAAAGATTAGGAACAAAATTAAATCTTGATCAAACTTAAAAGCAAATCAAAAGAATCGATTCAATAGAAAACTGGCATCATATTCTTTAATTTAGTTCTAGAAGGGTGCGCAAATGCAGAAAATAGGTAAGGCAAGGAAATTCACTCTACCATTGTCTATATCAACAAATTAAAAGCTTGCCGCATCAGTTATAAGGATTCTCATCATATTTAGTAGGCAAAAATCTCTGCTTGTATCACTAAATCCGAACAGAATTACCATTCATAGAAACAGGAAATAGAATGATAATAAGTAATCAGAAGTCATACCAGAAAGTTGATCTCCTGCTCCCTGAAATAGATTAGTGGAGTAATTTAGAGTTGTTCCATTTGCAGCACTACCAATAGAATTACAAGATAACAAAAATACCTGTGAATAAATTCTTCGGGCTGCTTCCAACTGTGACATCTCGGCATCAAAGGTATTTACCAGTTCCAAAACCTCCGGTGTGCTAACAAATCGAACAAACCTGAATATAAAAGTATAAATAAATCAGACATATATGCTAGTTTCAAGTTTTCAACGACTAAATTCCTTCCAAAACTCCACTGCATTACCTCTCAAGTGTTCCCTTTGTGAACCACAATTCAGCATTTTTGCGACTTCCAATTTCAAGCTTAACTGATTGTGCAGCAGAAGCAACTTGTTCCTCCGCAACCTTTAAATGAGCAACAAATGGTTTAAGCAACCCTGAAGCAACTTTCTCTGTGCTCCCACCACTAGAGATAAACAATTCACATCTGGCAAAAAGGACGTCTTAGCAAATAACTAAATTTACCAAGGATTTTAATGATAAAGATAATAAAAACATATAGAAACAAATGCTTCACCTGTAGCGCTTTGGCGAAAGCTGAAATACAGCATAGTCTAGTTGTGCATCCAGCTTCATCTTCTCCATACTACAAAATTATTCTATTTCCTCTGTCTCCGTACATATACACACTTCCGTAGCCTCAAAGGCTAAAACCTCTATAGATATCAAAATATAACCATTCGTTGAACAACATAAACAATGTAGTGCTTGTAACGGCCTGCATTCGACGAACAGAAGTTAGACCAAAAATCTACCCAAATAACAAATGTGTTTCCAGTAGTAGTACACATGAATTTTAATCGAACTAAGCATGAAATCTGAAATGCAAGGACTCAATCATTCCAATCAACATAAAACCACGAATACAATGATAATCAACAGACACAAGATCCCAATTCGAAACCTTATCACTTCGACCATATACCCGAACCAAAATCCATCAAAACCAAAAAAATTAACAAAATGCGCACAATGCACTTCAAACTGAGCTGCATCACCCTAACAGAATCAATCACAAGACAACTCAAATAAACCCAGATCTGATTACACACAAGCAGAACACAAACGTTCAACATCAGTTCCCCCTCAGCATTATCACAATCCACAACTGCATATCAGCTCCACCAAACGCAATGCACAAAACTTCAAACACCTACCAACAAACACCAGCTCAACCAATCCAATCCACAGCTAATTAACCCCAACCAGCTCAATTCCCCACACAAACAGGAACTCAACGATCGAGCAAAATCAGGAACTCACCTCAACAATGCCAATGCGGAGATCTTCAATTCTCAAACCCGATCGTCGCATTCAAACCCTATCACCCACCAATTCACCGAGATAACTTAATTGAGAAAAACACGAGGATTTCTGGGGATTTTGCTTTTCAAAAACTTCGCAGAAAAGCAAAAAAATCCACATGTATATATATATAGAAGGTGTATGCATAGAGAGAGAAAGTGGAGAGAGAGTGCGAGGATGAAGAATGGAGTGCTGTGATTGTTTGTGCTTTCAGACAATTATTAATTTTTATTTTCCTTTTTTTTTTTGTGTTTTTATTTGTAAATTTAATTTTTGTGTGATGTTTGAAATCTTAACTGGAGGGATGAAAAGACAAAAAGAGACAGTCACCAATGGTGGAGATTGGCAGTGACGAAAATGCCCACGGGTTGGGTTTTTTGGTCAGTATTAGTCCTACAAATTGCACATTTCTTTTTGTTGTTTTTAGATTTTCTAGCAATTTATTTTGTACAAAAATAAAATTCCTCTTTTTGTTTTATTCTGGTTTCGTTTTTCGAGTTGGGATACAACAGAGGGTTATGATGTACAGAACAAATATGACGATACTGATATAATACAATATGCTAGAATAAAAGGGGCAAAATTTTATAATATCAAAAATATAAATAATATTATTTTTCTAAGTCATGAAATTGTAATATCTTTTTAAAAAAATTAAAAGAATAAAATATTAAATTAGAGGGGCGAAATTTTAAAATTGAAAAGATAAAAATAAAATTTTATAAAAAATATAAGTAAAAATAAAATTTTCTCAAAATTTAGGGGGGATCACCCCTTGCTCCCTTTGCCACCGTCTCTAACAATATGAATATGGCGACCTGTTTTTTTTTTTTTTAATTTTTTATATGAGAAATGTAAGATACGGTATCAAATATGAGTGTTCAATATGCCAAAAAAAAATATTTTTAAAAGCGTCGGTGTACTATAGCCATAGAATAAAACAAGACGGCTCTCCGGCTCTCGTTAGATTTATCATTTAAATTTCTTTATAAATGTTCAAATTTCAAATCAGTTTTATGATAGGATTTTGACATATAAATCCTATTAAATTCCCTAATCTCCTCTCCTAATCCCCTAAAATAGCTACCAACAAATAAATGAGCCCATAAATTGTACAACTTTGCTATTATCAACACTTAAAATAAGTCAACAAAGGTTGGTCAAATGGTTAGTGGGTTGTTTCTCGAAGGCGAAATCCCAGGTTCAAATCCCTCCGGTCACTCGGGGTGTAGAAAAAAAATCGTTAAAATAAAATTACCTTTTTTTTAAGGAATCAAACACTACACTCTTCGGGCATCTAATATTAGGACACTTCGAAAAGTATGTGTCTTATCAGATATCATTCGAAAGACTTTTTTTATGAGAAATTATAAAAAAAATTTGTATCGTCGTATCATCATACATGTGTTTATACATTATAATATTTTTAAAATATCAATTATTGTTTTTTATCGTGTAGCTCACACATTTATTACATGATAAAATTTCCTAAAAAATATGTATATGTTGTAATTTTTATATCGCAATATTTTTGTATCGCGTATCTAATAGTATATAGTTAGAAATAATTTAAATCTTAACATCATGAATACAGCCCATTGCTATTAAGACAAAACTAATAATTAGGTTGGGAATGTGATGACACACACGATTTGGGCAAGATTTAAATTCAATTAAAAATTCATATTTCGATAAAATGAATATTGAAAATTAGTTATTTGAACTTGCAATGCGGGCAGAATGTCATGTGGAGCACCCAACTTGTCCTGCAATATTTTCTTCTTTTTTTTTTCTTTCTTAATTATATATGTAATATTTAAAAAAAATTATTTCTATTTTTATTTTATGTCACGTAACTAGGATTGAAATGGACCACACTTAAATAAAATAATGTCATTTTCTTGAAAAATAAAATCCTAAAACAATCAACGGTATTTATAGATAAAAAGGTGAAAGTGACAAGACAAATGATATTGCTATCAAGCATTATAATTGATTTACAATTAAAAAAAAGAAACAGAGAGGATTAATTCAATAATTATACTCATTAATTGGATGTGTTAGTAGAATGATTTATTTATTAATTATTAATGTTAATATACCTCATGAAAAGAGGGATACAAAATGGACGTGTTAATTACCAAATGTTCCTTTAAGGATTATTTTGTGAGTATGTATATATCGGAAAATTATGAAAAATATAGTTCATTTCTCTTTCTCTTGAAGGTGACATTGTCTTGCTAATTTTTGTTTCAATATGTTTTTTTTTTATCGTTTTTGTCATTCTATATATATATTTATTGTGTTTGGATTTCTTAATCTACTGCACAAACACTTTCTTGATAATTTTTTGTTATTTAGTTCTAATTATTTTGATTGTTTATATCATTCTATATATCTTATTCGTTAAATTTGATTTCTTGATGATTTTT
This sequence comes from Lippia alba, assembly GCA_037834125.1. Classification (NCBI taxonomy): domain Eukaryota; kingdom Viridiplantae; phylum Streptophyta; class Magnoliopsida; order Lamiales; family Verbenaceae; genus Lippia; species Lippia alba. Next base: position 7,260 of record JBBMKE010399599.1, on the reverse strand, counting down.
GTAATCTATATATGAGTGTATAATAGTAATTATATTTTTAATGATTCAAATACGAAATCTCTCATTAAATTATTAGAGTCCAACCATTAAACTAAGCCTTTGGATGAATACATATATCATCGTTAGTACAATGACCTCAAGGCTCAAATTATGGACATTTTTCTTTCTTTTTTCACCTCTTTATTATTATTATTATTATTATTATTATTATTATTATTATTAAAACTTAGATGTGAATTCATGGGTGGCCCAGCACACTGGTGGTCGGTGGGCAGTGTGTGGTATGTTTGACTTATTAGTTATTAGTATTACTAATTAGTTCTTTCATATTTATTGACACAGCAAGGACATTTATTTTCATTTTATATTTTTTTTCAAATAATATTTATTATAAATATTTAATTTGTTCAAAAACTAAATCTAAATCTTATCATATATAATGGGCCTAAAATGGACTTATGTACTTCAGGTGCTAAGGCGTTGGGCCTATGGTGTATGCCTAAATAAATATTTACACTCCCACCAAAAATAGGACTACAAACGAGACGAAACGAGCCTTACCAACAGGGGCAGATCCAGGATTTTTCGGCAGCCGGGGCTAGAAATTCTTGGACCTCTACGTTATATTTTAACCATATATGTTTTTCAAACCATCTAACATGAAAATCAAATATCGATGCATAATTACAACACGATGTCAATTTAACGTTCGATAAACATATAAAGTTTGAACATTTTACAAATATACAAAGCTTAACATTTAATAAGAACTAGTAACTATCGCACACTCGTTGCATGTACAAATGAAAAAAAATATTTATTTAAATATATGAATATAAAAGAATAAAGTATGAGAAATGAGAGAAAAAAATCAAAATTATATTATATATAAAAGAAAAGAAAAAAATTAAAATAAAATATAAATTGGGGTATATCAGGGGTAGGGGTAGGGGCAGGGGTAGGGGTTGGTGGGGGCGGAAGGGGGGCTGAAGCCCCCCTTGGCCTATGCTGGCTCCGCCCCTGGTCTTATGGTTTAATTCATCATTCAATATGATTTATAATTATTCAATTTTTCCTGTACAAATGTTGTCTATTTGATTAGTCATGATCAATTAGTCTAATTACATTATTAATCATTGCCTTTTCAAGATATATGACATCCACGTAATACATACCATTGAAAATGAGGACTAAATCATGTAATGGTATATAATATTATTTTACCATTGAATACGATGACTAATTGTATCATAAAATTGTAGACCTTTTTAACAATTGTTTGAAAATTTATTAATTTGTTGACATATTAAATGATGAGATAATTGATAAAAAAAATTTAAATTGTTCAATTCTACGGGGCTACAATCATATAATATGTTCATAATATATATATTTAATTAAAAATTAAAATTAACTTGGCACTTCCTTCAACTACGTAGCTTAACAGGTAACCGGAAAATTTTGTTTTTACGCGGAATTTAGGTAAAGTTCGAATTTAATTAAGCTTATATTTATTTTCACAGTACTTAGCCGTCGTGTGTTCCTAAATTAATTTTGAAAGATCTTTTCTTTTGTGGCAGTTTGTAGCCATATTCTTTGAGTCTCAAATCGCCATCTGTATTTGTCACTTTGTTATTCCTTTTCTTATTTTAATATGGTGCAATGTCTTATCCAATACTTTCAAAACAAAACGAGGGAGCTAATATTTGGCCACGTCTCAACCCACCCATCCCTTCATTTTCACTTTTTTAAAGGAGCTTTTGTTTGTTTTTATTAGGTGAAAAAGAAAATATAATAACAACATGACTAGAAGGAAAAAGATTTGTGCTCAACCACCTGCTTAATTTCTAACCATAGACAGTTCCCTTTCTTGTCAAAAAGCTTCAAACGCAACAATGACACAACCAAAAGGTCGACCTTCGCTCATGAAAAGTAAAGAATGATCCGATCAATTACGTATTTCATCTTCTATTCTACTCGAACAAATGCTCTAATCCTCGGAGCCACAGATCTCAACCCGCTACTCAAATGCTCTAATCCTCGGAGCCACATATCTCATCCCGTCTCTTCTATTCTACTCGACCAAATGCTCTAATACTCAAAGCCACGGATCTCATCCTGTCTCCACTAGATCTGTTCCCGAAAGTAACCTAAAACGAACCCTTCCTCTCAACATCTATGAATATACATGGTGCAGATAAAATGCAAAACTAACAAAAAAAATTCCAACCCATAAACTCTAGGATAACCATAAGGAAACTTGCAAGATCTGGCATCATTTGGCCAAATTTCAAAGTAAATCCACAGAGATTACAAATAAAACCAAGACAAACGACAGCCCGGATAAAGAAATGCTGCATTTCCCAAATATTGCACTGATCCATTACATTTCCAAAAGACAACAAGATTATGCATCCCCATTACACCACCAAAGAGATTCAGAGGCCTATATTCATCCATCTCTTCAGTGCAAATTTCAACAGTGAATCACATGGCAAATTTACACAGGGCTTAATCCTAAAAAAACCAGAGCCCTGTTTACAGACAAACCAAAAACTCAAGAAGGGAGACACGTAGATGGAATATATATATATATATGTACAAAAGCAAAAGACCGTAGAACCCTTATTTGCCATTGAATATATGCCCTAATCTAAGCAACAGCCACGGCATTGCCTTGGCTGAGACCGATCTTATTGTCATCTTTGAGCAATGCATTGGATTTATCAACAGCGAACTCTTCCACTCTCTCTTCTTTTGTTGGATTTGGCACCAATGTTTTTGGTAATAAATCTATTTCAGCCAATGCCAACAGCTCCGATTCTTCTAAACCTTTAGCCGGGCTGAGGCTGCATCGATCTGTTCCGTGTTTCGCCAATGCATCCCTAAATTTCTTGATCTGAAAACAAGAATCATATCATAAAAATCGGATCTTTATACACATGACATTATAAATTGCCAAATTTCTCTGGTTTTTAAACAAATTTCGATTACTTACTGTTGCATTGGTACAGCTGAAGCTACACACCCTGCCATCTGCACCTCTGTAGAATCTAAAGAAGGGCAGAACATGAACACGAAGGGCGTAGCACATGGCTTTATGTTCTTCATAATTCACCTTAAGAAAAGTGGCATTCGGATTCGACTCGGCCAGTTGGCAGATCTGTAAACATTTAGATAATTATAAGACAATTGTTTGGCTACGCTGGTAATATGAATACATTATACATTAGAAAAACAAAAACAAATCATAATACATCTGTTTAATCATGAATATGCATAAAAAAGATTTCAATAGCTCAAAAATTGTACCTTTGGATGCAAAGCTTTGCAGCCACCACAACCGGGAGAATAGAAGTCAACAATAACCAATCTATCGCCAGCATTGACCAAGTTATCCACCAGCTCTTGTGCAGAATTGATTTCTATCATGTTTGGCTGTAGGGATTTTTCCCACCATTTCTGAGTTTTGCCAAAGGAGAGTGTTGCCTGTGCCTGAAATTACCCAAAAGATTAATTTTTTACGAAAACCCACAAAAAATAACACAAAATCAATCGAAAATGAAAGCAGAAAAAACATTGAAATTACATCTGAGGGGCAAAAAGGGAAAAATGGCAAGAACAAAACAGAAAACTCACATGAACAGGGTCCAATTTTGGGGATTTGAAATTGAAATTGCCAACACTTTTCTGATCTAACCCATCAACGGTTTTCCCCCAAAGATCCCTCAGATTTGAATCTTTAAATTGCAGAGACCCAATCGAAGAACAAACCCTAACAGATCCTTTCCTTCCGTTGCTGGTTACAATATTATTGCTGGACCCAGAAAAAGAAAAACCCGCTTTCAAACAAGACATGTTTGCAGAATTTCCAATACCTCCCCAATCCTTACAGCATTAAAAAATCAAAAATCAAAACCAAAACACACAAAATATACACACTGTTCCACAAGCAAGAACCCCTAATTTTTTCCTTTTTTTCTTCTTATCCTTTACCAACAAGCAAGAGCCCAGAAGAAACTCAGAAAACTTAAATCCAACGAAGACCCTTGAATAAAGATTGTTCTTTCTGAGTTCTAGGCGGCCAAAAGAGAGAGAGAGATGGAAGAAAAAGGGTTGGTGGTTTTGTATTGTCGAAGTTTTGAAATAAGAGAAGAGTAATGGCGACGTAAACAACAGGGGAAATGTGGAGAAATATTATAGAGGCGATTATCTGAAGGGGAAAAGGGCAAAGAGTAGAAGGTGGGGTCAAAAGATTTTGCCTTATCCAAAACGTCTCTTTATTATTAATATTATTTTTCCGCCCTTTTTTCCTGCAAAAATTAGATCTTTTTTTAATGAAAAATATAATTTGGTCAAAAATAAATTTAATTGTTATGAATCTTGTCGCGCTAAACCTGTATAAATTAGTACTAATTACCTGTATAAAATGAATACTTATAACGGTAATTTCAATTTCATAGAACTCCATTAATGATATATTAGTTGTACATATTTTTATATAAAATATATTAATTAAAAAAAGGGTATTTGTACAATAAATTTATATCTACTTGTGAGGTGTTAGTTTAATGAATTCATCTAATTTTGGAAGTTAGTTGTATTTAAATCTATAAACTAATTTATTTATTAAAATTCATCATTTATAAGACACGAAAATGCTTGATATAGTGATATTATCTACAAAGAAATGGAATTAGTTTGGCTGGCATGTTTTTAGGATTTTAATTTGGCAAGAAAGACGAGTTATCCATAAATTGGATTTTATTTTATGGATAAGAATCCTAAATTACCGAAGTTGGGTATTTTGTGGTGGATAATGATAATCATCCTTATGAATAGCTCACTTTGTCTAATTATATGTACAAAAAAATTGGGATAAGGAATAGGGTCAACTTTATACAAAGAATAATGCTATTTATTCGGGTAATGGATAATATTTTTGGAACTTTTTATAAACTTTTTGACCCTATTTAACATAAATATTATATCATGATTATTAAAAAAATTATAATTAGATTGGTTATTTAAATTACATGATAAAATAATTATTTTCGTATATTAACATTTTAGTCCTTTTTTAAATATCAAATAGTAACATTCAGTCGCAATAAGATCGGAAGAATATTCACTTAGTGGCTTAAATTATAAGAGGCAAATTTTACTTAATCTTTTAAGAAGTTGGAATTAAGAATATACTTATTAAAAAAATTTCTTACAAAATGTTTTACTTATCGCTTATTCCAATTCAATTAATCGAATATAGACCAAAAAAGTAAAAGTAGGTTCGATAAGTCATATGAACAAACAAAAAGAGCGCATTAGCTTAATGTTGGACTTTACACTAATTTAATTAGAAGTTTTATATCAAAAATTTATATATGAAATTATTATTAATAAAAAATAATTTTATATTTAAATATTTTGATCCGAATTGAACTCATAACATAATATAGAATCAATGACAAATATGAAATGCTTTTATGTGCTTTTCTTAGTTTAAAAATTGTAATCTTGTGATTTATAGTTTCTAGTTTTAGTATTTTTCAACTTGTATATATATTTATTGGATAAAACGAAACAAAAGCTTCTCCAGACAATGGCAATAGCCTAACTAGAGTACTAGACAATTGTGTGTTAAAAAAAAGAAGAAGAAAAAAAGAAACTAGACAATTTTGTGTGTCAAATTGTATGTCACATCCAAATTTGAGGTTCGCAGTTTAGGCACGTATAGCCTAATTCCTCCATTTCGATTCTATGGAGTGATTTGAGATGAAAAACAAAATATTTTTAACTATTCTCTTTTTTTCTTTTCTAATTTGAACATTTATCGGGTATTACATTCATACTTAAAGTTAGAATTTAAACAATTAACATATTATTAATGTTGGATCAATAATCCAATTTTATATTAATTTAATTTAGTATCTCATACTCAACTGAATGTCATAAAGGTTATTAATGAAAAATGATGGTGTTGGAATTATGCGAGGAAGAATCAAACACCAGACATCATATATTTGTAAATGGGGAAGACCATCATAGGCGTAGTGGAGCCTCAAGAACTGGGTTACCAATAGAGCATGGATTCTACCAGCTAGGGTAACACCCAAATAGAGTGGAGAAGATGAATGGTGAGGGTTCGAAATATGCAGCAATGGGGGTTTTCCAGTTCAGTGTGTGCGTTTTTTGTGAATGAAGATAGCTTGAGGAAAGTGTGGGTGAATTCCTCTATTTATAGGTTGAGGATGAGGAGTTTTTAGTAATATTACCTAAGTGGTCCTGAAAGAATATTGCCCTAGACACATGGCGAGACGTGAGGACTTTGAGAGTGACATGTGCGTGTCAGGCCTACCTTTTAGGTGGTTATGTGCAGCAGTGGTGTCAGCGGCAGTTAAGGGATTATTCCCTCGAGCGTGTTGACGCTCGGGATAGAGCTTCCTTCTCAAGGAGAGCATTAAACCGACGAGCATACAAAGCTCGAGAGTTGACTCTTCCGAGGGAGGGTCCCCACACAGAGTGGTCCTTTTGGAGAAGGTAGCGACGAGGGTTAGGACCTCATGCGTTAAATAAATTCGAGGGTGGGCTCCTACTATAGAGGTGATGTAGGGAAGAGGTTGAACTCCTTTCACGAGCCCCATTTCTTCGAGCGTCTCACCCAAACACTTTCTGGCTCCCAAGGGGATCGCTTTGGATCATGGCACGTGGATGGTGGAGATATGAGCGTACTTTGGGTCCATCAAAAAGATTTTTACATTTAATTGATTATGTTAGACTCCTACTCCAATAAATAAACAGGACCAAAGCATACGACTTTCTGGATGTCAATGATGCTATCTATACAGATGGATCTTATATGATGCTAGGGGAAATAATTCCTTTCTATGGCCCAAGCGAGAAGCCCGATAAAATTGACGGATGGCCCAAAGAGAAGGTCCAGGAGCAGGTTTTCTACGGTTGGATACCTGGTCGCGCAACCCAGCAGGTAGACCCATACCTTGGAGAAGGTCCGCCAAAGCCTTAGTAAGCCCGCCGAGAAGCCCTAACCACCTCCCAAAATATCAGGAGCCGCCCAGGAGCTGAGGTAGTTCAGAGAAACCTACTCTCAAGTGAGAAGGAGAAGGTATCAATTAGGGTTGGAGTCCTTGGAAGTATAAAAGCAGGTTCCAGCAGCTTAGCAGCGCACAATGACAAAACCCTACCTGCTCTCTTCTTCTTCTCTACTCTCATTCTCATTGTTTCAAGTGTTCTTAGCATTCA
>JBBMKE010399574.1:0-12658 GCA_037834125.1 Lippia alba | reverse complement strand
TGAAGATTAGTAAGTTTATTTAAGGATAAATACTTTTGTTGGATGTTTTAGTATATAAATTTATAATGTCATGGATGGAATGTTTGGATTTAATGTATACTTTTTGGAAATGAATATTTGGATTGATCGTGTGGATGAATTGTTGGGATAAATTGTACGTTTCATGAATCAGTAGGAGCAGGTAGCAAAAAAAAACGAAAAAAAATTCAGGGGAAATTTTAATTTTTTTTAAAAATATATCCGACGCAATTTCGAGTGAAATTCCATCGGAATTAATTTATTTCATTTTATTTTTTCACAAATTCCGACGGAATTCCGAGGGAAATACCGTCAGAACGAATTTATTTTATTTTATTTTTATACAAAATCCGACGGGACTCCGAGGGAATTCCCGTCGAAATAAATTTAATTTAATTTAATTTTTTTACCAAATCCGACGGGAAACCGAGGGACATCCCATCGGAATAAATTTAGCTTATTTTATTTTTATACAATATCCGACCGGATTCCGGTTTATTTTACTTTTATACAATATCAGACGGGATTCCGAGGGAAATCCCGTCGGAATCAATTTATTATATTTTATTTTTATACGTCCGTCGGATTTATTTAAATTTTCTTTTTTTGGGGGGATTTTGGTCCCTCGGATATCCGTCGGAATTTTGTTTCCGAGAAGGGGTTTTCCTACAGCGTGTGTCCCGTCGGATTTCCCTTGGAAATCCTTGTTTCCAAGGGAAATCCGAGGAAAATCCGACGGATCTGCCCGTCGGAATATACAGAATTTCTTGTAGTGATTAAATGCATTGCATTTGCATCTATAGAAGAACCTACACCAAATTAAACATCACATATTAAAAATACCATTCTAATTCCCAATAAACATCGAAACATTGAAAGGAAAAACTAATTTTTTCAGTAATTGAAGATTAACATCGCTGATTTGAAAACATGCATCTTTTACGTACCCAACATAAAATAGGTCCACTATTGGTTTGTAGCATAATATTGTATCCCACATTGGAAGACTAGTTTAGGGCAAGAGTTGTTTTGTCCCATATTAGTTATTTGTAATAGTTTGGGAAGGACCTAACCCTATAAATAGACTACTCCCCCTTCTAGCTTAGTGCGCCGAAACAAAGTCTCTCTCTACTTTATAATATTTCTTAAGTGAAATATATTTTGAGTAGTGCCCGAGGACGTAGGCTAAATTGGCCGAACCTCGTAAATTTGGTGTTTCTTTATTTACGCCTTTCAATAGTCTTTTTTAGTTATACTTAGTTTTATTTTGCCTAATTTTTCCTTTTTGAATTTTAGGCATTATATTTCTAAATATTATTCAACGCTTCTGCAACAAGTGGTATCAAGAGCCAAATCGGAGTATGCTCTGTAGTTGCAGCTTAGTATGTGATCTTCCACAACAGAAACGAACAAAGACGGCTTGGTGGGCATCGCGAATCAACGGGCATCGGCAGGCTCGGGTGGCATCGGTGCAATGACAAGCATCGGCAGGCTCGGCAAGCACCGCGCATCTGCAGGCTCAGGTGGCATCACGCATCGACGAGCATAGGCAGACTCAGATGGCATCGCGCATCGACGACCATCGACAGGCTCGGCAAGCACCATGCATCGACAGGCTCGGGTGGCATCGCGTATCGACGAGTATCGGTAGGCTCGACAAGCACCGTACATCGGCAGGCTCGGTTGGCATCGCACATCAACGAGTATTGAAGGAAAGGTATAGCAGAAATGACGAAAGGAGAGATCTCAACTGAAGAAACAGCTAAAGCAGCTTCCTCCTCGACTTCTAGCTCGTTCAACTTGACAAGGACTGGAATGAAAACTACGAGAATCTCGGTGAAAACCTTCGACGGAACCGATCATTTCGGCATATGGCAAAGCGAAGTTCTAGACGCTCTGTTTCAGCAAGGTTTAGAGCTCTCCATTAAAGAGAAGAAATCAGAAGAGGTTGATGGCAAAGATTGGAACACCATCAACCGATTCGCATGTGGTACAATTCAATCGTGTCTCTCCATAGAACAAAAGTATACGTTTTGCAAGGAGACTTCTGCAAGTGACCTATGGAGGGCATTAGAGGACAAGTTCTTGAAGAAAAACAATCAAAACAAGCTGCATTATGAAGAAACGATTGTTTTGCTTCACGTATGTTCCTGGTACCATGATGAATGAGCATACACTCAATTTAATCAGCTGGTGGCTGATTTATTGAATTTGGACGTGGCATTTGAAGACTAGGACCTCGCGCTGATGTTGGTGGGATCACTGTCGGAGGAGTTTGAATTTCTCGAGACAACCCTACTCTATGGGAAGGTTGATGTTTCGCTCTGCGAAATGTGTACAGCCTTATACAGTTATGAACTGAAGAGAAAGAATAAGAAATGAAGCACAAGTTGAGCAACAGAAGCCCTAGTTGTGAGAGGTCGTCAGTAAAGCCAGTAAAAGGGGAGAAGAGAGAGATCAAAGTCAAAGAGCAGAGTTGCCAAAGATGAGTGTGCCTTTTGTCACGACAAAGGACATTGGAAGAAAGATTGTCCAAGGTGGAAGAAAGGAAAGACTCCGCAAGATGCCAATGTAGCCGAATGCAAAAGCGACGTAGAGTCAGATATTTCCTTAGTGGCTATGCCTTCAACGCTAAGTTCAGATGAGTGGATATTGGATTCGGGCTGCACCTATCATATGTCTCCCAACCGGGAGTGGTTCTTCAACTTGAAGAATTTGATGAAGGGGCTGTTTACATGGGCAATGATCAGACATGTATAATAACTGGGATAGGTTCAATCAAGCTACGGAATCATGATGGATCTATCAAAATTCTAAAAAATATTCGGTTAGTGCCAAGTTTGAAGAAGAATCTCATCTCATTGGGGGCCTTAGAGTCAAAAGGTCTGGTTGTGACGATGTGAGATGGAGTTCTTAAAGCAACTTCTGGGACACTCATGATGTTGAAGGGTGGAAGGAAGAACAACAACTTGTATTTCTACCAAGGTAATATAGTTGTTGGGACAGTAGTAGTAACAATGACTTCTAGTAGCAAGAAGGATACTGAGGCAACAAAGCTGTGGCATATGTATTTAGGCCACCCTGGAGAAAAATCCTTGCAAATTCTTGTCAAACAATGTTTGTAAGACTTGCAAATTGGAGTATTACGAGCATTGTGTTCTGGAAAAGCAAAGAAGGGTTAAATTCGGCACAACTATTCACAATACTGAGGGTATTCTGGACTATGTGCACTCTAATGTGTGGGGACCTTCCAAGACGACGTCACTTTGAGGCAGACACTACTTTGTCACCTTTATCGATGATTTTTCCAGAAAAGATTGAGTGTTTTCTATGAAGCACAAAGGTGAAGTGCTTGGAGTTTTTCTTAAGTGGAAAACTCAAGTTGAGAACTAGACTTGAAGAAAGATCAAAGTTCTTCGATCAGACAACGGTCGCCAATACAAGAGCGATCCATTCCAGAAGGTATGCCAAGAATTCGGCATAGTTCATCACTTCATAGTTAGAGAAACTCCGCAGCAGAATGGGGTGTCAGAGCGTATGAACAGGACATTAGTGAAGAAAGTTCATTATATGTTGTCTAAGGCTGGATTAGATAGAAAGTTTTGGGCTAAGGCAGTGACATACGCTCAACATCTCGTAAATCATTTGCCATCATTTGCATTAGGTGGGAAGACTCCTTTGGAGATTTGGTCCGGAAAGCCTCAACAGATTATGATTCTTTGCGTGTGTTTGGTTATACTGCATACTATCATGTGAATGAATCAAAGTTGGATCATCGAGCTAGGAAGGCGCTCGTTTTGGGCTTCAACGCTGGTGTTAAGGGATACCGTCTTTGGTGTCTGGAGGCAAAAAAGACAATAACAAGCAGGCATGTTACCTTCGATGAATCTGCCATTTTGAATAAGGTAACTCAAGAAGGGACCGATGGTACTCCAAATCAGGTGGAGCGTGCACCGGAGAATGTGGACTATACACCGAAGCAGGTGAAGTTTGAGAAGATAGTGGTGAGTCCAGCGAAAGACACTATCAATGATTCTTCTACGGCAGAAGAAGAGCCGGACGAGGAGGAGATTACTACCCAAGAACATCAACAGTAACTAGAACCAATTACAACTAGAAGGGCGAGATGAGAAATTAAGAAACCGGCTCGTTTTGTCGACATGGTAGCATATGCACTTTTCGTAGTTGATGATGTTTCATCCATATTTTTAGAAGCTGTCCGGAGCTCAGAAAACAACAGATGGAAAGACGCAATGGAGGAAGAGATGCAATCTCTTCAGAAAAACAAGACGTGGAAGTTGGCACAACAACCTAATGGTAGGAAGGCATAATGGGTATTTGCAAAGAAAGAAGGATTTCCTGACAAAGACGATGTTCGCTACAAGGTAAGGTTGGTAGCTAAGGGCTACGCTCAGAAGGAGGGAGTTGATTATAATGAAGTGTTTTCTCCAGTTGTTAAGTACTCCTCCATTAGAATTTTGTTAGCCTTGGTAGACAGTTGAATTTAGAGCTAGCTCAACTAGATGTGAAAACCGCTTTCCTGCATGGTGATTTGAAAGAGAAAATCTATATGTCTCAGCTAAATGGACATAAAGTTGTTAGTAAAGAAAATTGGGTTTACAAACTAAACAAATCGTTGTACGGGTTGAAGCAATCGCCAAGAGAATGGTACAAACAATTTGATAAGTTTATGTTGGGTCAAAGGTACACAAGAAGCAAATACGATCATTTTGTGTATTTGCGCAAGCTACAAGATGGAACCTACATCTACCTACTCTTATATGTTGATGATATGCTGATAGCATCAAAGAGCCAAGATGAAAGTGACAAGTTGAAGGCTCAATTGAGTAAAGAGTTCGAGATGAAAGATTTGGGAGAAGCCAAGAAGATTCTCGGAATATAGATAAGCAGGGATAGGCAGAGAGACAAGCTTTGGTTGACTCAGAAGCAATAATTTGAACAAAGCACTATAACGTTTTGGTATGTGTCAAGATACAAAACCTATAGGTACTCCGCTTGCCCCTCACCTAAAGCTTAGCAGCCAGTTATCTCCAAAGACGAATGAAGAATGAGAATAGATGGCAAAAGTCCCATATGCGAATGCAGTTGATAGCCTGATGTATGCAATGGGTATACAAGACCGGATATTTCACAAGCAGTTGGCACAGTGGGTAGATAATGCATGATCCGGGAAAAGATCACCGACAAGCTGTGAAATGGATTCTGCGGTATATATGCATGATCCGGGAAAAGCTCACTGGCAAGCTGTGAAATGGATTCTGCGGTATATTCAAGATACTGCGGACGCTGGCTTATTGTTTGAGCAGGATGAAACAATTGGTCAAGCTATAGTTGGATATTGTGATTCTGACTGTGCTGGAGATTTGGATAAGCGAAGATCTATAACTGGCTCCTTGTTTACTTTAGCAAAGGCGCCAGTTAATTGGAAGCCGACCTTACAGTCAATGGTGGCATTGTCTACGACAGAGGCAGAGTATATGGCCATTACAGAAGCTGTAAAGGAAGCAATTTGGCTTCAAGGATAGCTTGAAGACTTGGGAGTTGGTCAGAAACATCTTGCAGTGTATTGTGACAGTCAGAGTGCTATTCATTTAGCAAAGAACCAGTCATTTCATGCAAGAACGAAGCATATTGATGTTCGCTATCACTTTATGCGGGAGATTCTCGAAGAAAAGCAGATTGTTTCTCAGAAGATTGGAATAACGGAGAATCCTGGAGATATGATGACCAAGGTGGTGACAAAGGCCAAGTTTAAACATTGTTTAGACTTGGTTAATATCGTGCACTTTTGAGTTGGCGCCTGCGGTTGTATTTGGAGACACTACTACCTGTTTAGAGAGAGAGAAAAAGTTTGCTTGTATTTGGTGGGACCAAAAATTGTGCCAAGGTGGAGATTTGTTGGTTTGTGGCATAATATTGTATCCCACATTGGAAGACTAGTTTAGAACAAGAGTTGTTTTGTCCCACATTGGTTATTTGTAATAGTTTGGGGAGGACCTAACCCTATAAATAGACTCCTTCCCCTTCTAGCTTAGTGCACCGAAACAAAGTTTCTCTCTACTTTGTAATATTTCTTAAGTGACATATATTTTGAGTAGTGCCCGAGGACGTAGGCTGAATTGGCCGAACCTCGTAAATTTGGTGTTTCTTTATTTACACCTCTTTTTAGTTATATTTAGTTTTATTTTGCCTAATTTTTTCTTTGTGAATTTTAGACATTATATTTCTAAATATTATTCGACGCTTCCGCAACATCCTCTACCACCATCTAGGCAACATGTCGACTGCCATAGTCGGAAGCAAACCAAAAAAAGCGACAAATTGAAGCTAACAACTTTTGCAATACCAAGTTGAATTGGGTCATGCTCTAGGTTGATAACTGCCTCCCACTATATATGGGTTATCTCCACGACGTCCATGTGGGTTATCTCTACGATGTCCAGTCTTACAGTATAAAACAAAATCAACACAGTTATGTGTAAACGCATTACCGATCGCAAATCCTTCAAGCGAATTGTTCGCCCTTCCAATCACAGTAATTGCGACGTCGGATTTTTCAGTGGTGCATGAGCCGCGGTGTAGTTTATCGGGGTTGCTGACTCCATACTGAAAACGGTAGAGTTTTCCACTATTCCCCAGTAAGCAACACAAATAAGAGGCTATTACTCTACCATAATAACGACAGCATGTGGCCCGAGAGGTGCAACAGGGGGACGAAAATGTAGACAGACTATCCCTTCTGTAGTGCACGACTTTCCTTTCAGTTCCACATAGATGCCTGAGTATGATTCGCAGTAAGATGGGAATGAAAGAATAATAAAATAATACTTACAAAGATAAAAAAAAAAAGAAAATAATTTAGGAAGAGAAATAAATAAACCATGACGAGGGTAAGTTTCGTTACTTCTCCAAATGAAAATATGGTCTCCTACTTGTAAATCTCTTGCTGTTACGTTGTGTGAGTGAGTAGCCATGTTTTCTCTTTTCGTTGTCATCTTTAATGTCTGTTTCTATCGGTGTTCCCAATTGTTGACTAATCCTCTGTTAACAGGTTTCATTTATATAGATGTTTGTATTACACATCTCCCCATAGGAAATTATCATTACTGTGGTTTTGGGACGAAACAAAGAGTAAAAGGTGGAAGCAGAAACGAGGAAACAAAACTCCCAATTACCGGTTAGCAGAGAAGTGGAATCGATACGCCACTTTGGAAGTCGAAAAGGCCTATCCAAATTATTATGTTTACTGATTTTTGGCTGCAAATACAGTATTCTACTCTTCTTTTATTCATTGTGAAACACAAATATATTTAATTCAAATATATTTAATAAATACTAGTTAAATTAACGTGCGCTGCACGTTTATTATTTAGTTTATTTAAATAAAAATTTAGTTATTATGTTTATTGAATAAATTAAAATATTTAAAGTATCCAATTTGATTAAATAAATATGATAAATTTTTTAATGAACCAATTTAATTTTGTAAACTATTAATATAAAAAAATTTATATGAAATCTCCCCTTCGAACCATATACAATAAGTAAAAATTCAAATTAGAGAAATATTCAAATAAAGAAACAATCAAAATATATATTTGAAACTATATTATTGTATAAAATTCGACCAAAAAAAATATTATTTTATAAAAATAAAATATTTAAAATGAATCATGCAAATGAAAATACATACATTTTTAAAAATAAAAAAGGGGCAACGAGCCGTAGGGTTATTATCGACCCCCCCCCCCCATATATAGCCAACCGAAATCAAAATAGGTAGTTATAATATTCATGATTCAAGGATCGTTAAGACTCGAAACACAATGATGCCTTCTCAAATTAAAAATAAGAACAATGGCATTGGCATGAAAAAGACCATAAATCTTGGAGTTGTCATCCCAATTTGGGCAAACTTTCTTCTCGCATCTATTTCTCAGATTCTGGCCCTTCATGCTAAACGTGATACTCGGATCGCCCATTGGCCTCATTGAGAGGCACCCAGTCTTCCGGGCAATATTTATGATAGTCGATGTGACTCTCATATGGCAACGGTTAATCGCAAGCTTTTCATTAGCGTCCACAGGACTCCACGAGTCATTGTTAGGTTGGTTACATACCAAAAATAACAAGATACCGTCAATTACATAGTTGCACACATAACAAGCATTAAAACCATTGAGACTCCCATGCTTACTCCTTTTCTGATGATGTTCCTGCATGAATTTCTCAACCAAGGCAAGATTAAGCATAGTATATGAATTTAAATCCGCAAATTGTTTAAGGTTAGACTTTACAATCCCCTCCAAACCATTATAATTATTGACCTCTCTTTGCTTCCAGAAGCTATCCTTAGTATATAAATCCAAATTCCAGTTAACACCATTGACTTTGTCGGCCACTCTCTTCCACCTATTAGCCTGCATCCACTTATCCATACCATTCATCTTCATAATAGATAAGATCGTGTAATGCCTCATGCAATGCTTATTAATAGAACGGTCAACACACCAAAATATTAAATACTATATTAATTATATATAATTTATTCATTCTATAAATTGATTTTCATTAATGTAATTTCTATTTTTTTTAAATTTTATATGGAATTTTAAAGTATCTTTTTGTTATACCTCAAAATGTAAACGTTATTGTATTTTCTACAGAAATCGCCCCTTTTCAAATTTATATGTTAATATATTGGATTTGCTTTCGATCATGTTAGTCATTCTCTTAAAATAATAATATGTATCATGTATAGTAAAACATTATGACTAATATTATTTCGTTTTCAGTATTTATACGTCACATCATATCTCTTTGTTTTCTTTTTCTCTCTCTAATATTTGTTTTTGGTCCAAAATGAAGCAACCCAACAGAAGAAGAGTAGTCTCAAGCTAAGACTCATTTAACTCTTTTGGTGGACTATCCTAAACCTAGTAACCATCTTAAACTTTGTGGCCTATTTTCACCTGTTTATCCACCATGATTTCTTTCTCTGGGGATGTGCTCAATCTGAGAATCCTGAGGAGTAAACTTCGGCAATCAAATATTATATTTCTCATGAGGTGCTTTTCATAATTTTTCTTTGTTATCATTTTCACTATCGTCTGTGAATCATTCTTAATTCACATTGATTTTCAAAATGCACATCCCCCAATCTAGTTTTAACCATTCACGTAAGCTCAATAACTCTCAGTTTTGTTGGAACTCTACCAAGATTCATAGCGTATCTTACCACCCATCTTTCACTGTCATCTCGAATGACGCCCCTAGTCGAAGCATTGCTGGTGTAGCTATAGAAGCATCCATCTAAATTTAGTTCCAACAATCCCTTCTCGAGTTTATCCTAAGAAAACTCAATGCATGTTTTCTTTTATCTGTGTTTTTTGTCCTCATTGATTGGTAGCAAAGACTCAGGTAACTCTTTTATGTGGTGAAGAGTGATGTTTCTAGGCTTCAAATATTTTGATAGTTTTATCAGTTATGTGTTGGCTAATGAATCCAGAGCATTGGGATCAAGACAATCCACCCATGAGATTTTGGTAACATGTTATTCTAATTTTATTGTTAAAGCTCTATTCTAGCGGGTCTAAATCTCACAAGTCACGAAGATTTCAACCATGAAGTGCAAACGGACAGCTTCTTGACGCGTGATCCACATCTTCACATCGTGTACAAGGACTTGTACATTTATCGCTTAACCCAAATTTTCGGTCATACTTCAATGAATTCATGTGTAAGTTGTCATGTTGATAAAGACCGAAGAAAATCTTACACTTATAAGGGTAGAATAATTTCCAAATTCATTTCTACGTTTCATTGCATGTCTCATTCGATAGTAAATTATAGACCATTTTATATGACATATTATCGTTAGTTGTCTCGGTCTAGACCATTTTTACACCTTATCATCCGAACTTATGTTCATTGCAAACCATCATCTCATCTATGTGATATTTACAAACCACCATCTCCATCTAATTCTGAATGATTTTACGAATTTTAAGTGATTTTCTGATGTCTAAATACTCCACATGCAATGTGAACATACTTTTAATAAAAGTAAGTTAATTTTCTCATTATTTTAGTCATTCTCTAAAATTTTAATATAATAGAAAGTTGTCATAATTCTTATTTTTTTATTTTTCTTCAATCCTCTCATCACTTATCAAGAGATTCACCACCTCCTCGGACAATATTGTTTTCAGCTTAGCTATTAAAAAGTATTCATTGACCACTGTTTTAGATTAATGATTCAAACTTAAAGAGTCATTGTGTAGTGTTCACTAACTGTTGCTTTAGAGCAGTAATTCAAACTTAAAGAGTCATTTTTATATTAAATTGATGGCAAACATTTAATTACTTACCTTAGTATAATTGTAATAATCAAACTTAAAGATATATTTTTAAAATTTTCATATTTTATGGATGATATTTTTTTCACCGGACAAATTAAATTATATATTGAATTTTATCTAATTATAATTCATATATTAATTCAAAATTATAATTAATAATTTAAAAACAATCTTCATTATGCTACACTATACATTTTCTATAAATAGAAAGAACGTAACTCTACTTTATTAAGAAATCATATTTTCACACAAATAAATTTATTTTAAAATTTAAATATAATAATATATAAATATATTTATCAAATTACCATTTAGTTAAACATTGTTAAAGGTAGTATCGTTAGAATATTTTGGGCGAGTAATAAGTTGCAGGAAATCAATTGCCAAATTTATAAAATGGGATATTTATTTAAATTTAAGAGATATAATGGGAATTAATTTTTTATGTTTTAATTCGTCAAATATCTCTTATTATGATAGCATTTCAAATTGCCAAATTTATAAAATGAATTAATTTATTATCTCATAATTCATTAGACGCCTCTTATTATAATAAACATTTCAAATTATAGGTCTTAAATGGAAAAAGGATCATTTATATTATCAAATTTGAATACAATTAACTAATATATTAACATTAAAAGAATTCTCGTTGAACTATCAATAGTTTTTTTTAATTATAAATTAAAAAAGTCTTAATTTTATTTTATGAGTCAATAAGTACTCTTTTCAATAAAAAAATTATTTTTAATTAACATAATTATTATTTCGGCCCCTTTCTATGATTTAATTTTTTTAGAATATTATTGTTCACTTCCTTGTTAAATATGTATTCAATATATATAACTTGACTTTTGTTAATGTGAAATGTGATTATATTTGTGATTGTTATCCAATGTGTTAGTAAACATTATGTTGCGTTTAAATAATTGGAGATTGTGTATAATGAAAAACTAATCCAAAATACTTCGTACACGGGAAATGGTATATTTAAGAAACATGTCTTTTTACTGTCAATAAAATTAAAATTATATATATATTTTTTAATTTTTATTGTTGTAGGAATTCTTTAATCACAAAACATGTGATTATATATGTTCTATGTAGGATCTTTATATAAAAATGAAAGAAACACTTTAAACATATCATTATCAAAATTGATGAAGTGAATTAATTTGTTATCTGCATTTTTTATTATAATAAATATTTTAAAGTGTAAGCTTTAAAATTGAAAAAATTGACAACTTATATTAGAAAATTTGAATATGATTAGTTAATATATTAGTTTAAAAGAATTCTTGTTGGACTAAATAAATTTTAATTCTATTCCATGAATAGTCCT
The DNA here is from genome assembly GCA_037834125.1 of Lippia alba. Taxonomy (NCBI): domain Eukaryota; kingdom Viridiplantae; phylum Streptophyta; class Magnoliopsida; order Lamiales; family Verbenaceae; genus Lippia; species Lippia alba. The sequence continues at coordinate 916 of JBBMKE010399574.1, read as the reverse complement.
ATTTTAAGTTAATAAGTTCTTTTAATAAATTATTTTTAATATTAAAATAATTCTCTTCTACCTAAAGTCCTATTCCAAGTTAATAAATACTCTTTTAATGTATTTAAATTAATAATTTATAACATGTATTTATATAATTACCCCTAACTAATAATTATTAACGTAACTATTATAAGATTTGTAAGAAACTTATGTGTTTTTTATAATATAGAGATAGATAGATAATTATTCTTTTTTCACAATCTCAATCATTCATATAATATGAAATATTGTACCTTTTTTATCTGGCGAAGGTGGAAATATTGTTGGCCGGTCAGAGAGTCATATATAGAAACAAACTCTGCTTGAATGTAACAAATAATATTCTAAGTAGTAAAGTTGCTTGAGGAATACAATTCTACTATGTAGACAACTAAGTGGAAAAAGAAAGAATGGAATTTCAAAATAAAAGACAAAAAAAAAATCTTTCTCAAAAGTTTTGTTGAAATCGAAAATTGTTCAAAATCACTGTGCACTTCGGTGTGGATTCTTTGTTGCAGGATATGGTGCACATATACTTTTAAAAATATTATTTTATCATATCATGTCATGTTGGATATCGTGTCCGATACTTCACACGTAAAAAATTTAAGAAAAAATTTTATATTGACGTATTCATATCGTATCGTATCGTATCGTGTCATGTCCATATCGTCGTATCTATATCCATACATCATAACCCATAGGTTGTAGGGTGGGAATTATTAATTGTGGGTGAATTTCTAATTTTGGTACCTTTTTTTTAGTATATTGTATTTTTGGTGTATTGCAATTTTGGGGTTTTCTGGTTTTGAGAAAAACGGAATCACTGTGCAAATAGTGATTCCGCTTTTACCAAAAGCGGAATCACTGTAGCAAATAGTGAAAATCGTACATT
>JBBMKE010399553.1:0-12658 GCA_037834125.1 Lippia alba | reverse complement strand
AATATAATACTTCGTATACAAGATTTTATACTTTTATTTTGTATGTTAATATTTTAAAATATAATTTTCATACATCACATGTACAAAATTAGTATATTTTTTTGTAGGTGGATGGTGGGGTAGAAATTAATTGTTGATTTATGTTTGGGAGTATTAATGTATCCAAATTATAAGGGTATTGAAATTATAAAATAGAGTATCCAAATTATAAAACAGAGTATCCAAAAAAAAAACTAGAGTATTATTTGTAAAAGTTAAAGTGCTCAAGTTTAAAATTAAAGTATAAGAAGAAAAATAAAGAAAAAGAATAAGAAAAAAGAATATTGTTCGTAAAAGTAAAAGTACGTACTTGCGTTTTAAGTTAGAGTATTATTCATAAAAGTTAAATTAACTATATTTATAATTAAAGTATTGTTCATAAACATTGAAGTATCTAAATTTAAAAATAGAATAATATTTGTAAAAGTTAACGTACTCAAGTTTATAATTGAAGTATGAAAAAAAATATATAAAGAAAAAATATGTTGTTCATAAAAGTTAAAGTGCTTAAGTATTAAATTAAAGATTATTTATGAAAGTTAAAGTAAATAAATTATACTTGAAGTATTGTTCAAAAATATTAAAATATTTAAATTTAAAAATAGAGTATTATTCGTAAAAATTAGAGTACTCAACTAGTTTAAAATTGAAGTATGAAAAGGAAAAACAAAGAATAAGAAAATTAAAAAGAAATAATTAAGGGTATTGCAGTCAATTTAGATGAGTGGGAAGTGAAATCTAATTATAATTTCGAACTCGGAAGTTAGTATTTACATTTTTTACATGGGAGAGTAAATAAAATTATTTCCAACCGAGGGGGAGTTATGACCCCTAGTTTTTATTTATGAAAATAATAAAATGTCATATGCATTTTATAAATATGTGAATATAATATAAAAAATAAATAAAATTTGAACCTTGGGAGCGACTAATATCATTGGAGATCAAATGAATTGATAAACCATGTTTGTAGGAATGTGCATTTACCTTGGGAATATATATTCCTAATCACATTTTAGACCAATCAAGAGTTTGAGAATGGATGCAACAATGACCATTTTGTTCCCTCATCATTCCATCATACCAAATCATAATGTAAGAGTTCTAAAAATTACAAATGACTCCATTCAATTAAGGTTTATCTCCATTACTGAGTGGACTAATCATTTTTCTCTTAACCTAAAAATACAAAAATAGAGAAATAAAATATTTAAAATTTTAATTCAATGTTAAAGTAAATTTGAATTTTAAATTAATTAAATTTAATTTGAATCCATCCAACCATAGGGTGGGTACGTTAAAAAAATAATAATAGTACTTATTTTGCCTAAAAATTATGCTCTAACTCTACATTTTGCAAAACAATTGAAATCAATATGAAAAGTATACCTCTTTTATTTTGCGAAACAAAAGACATTACGGAAGGCAAATTAGAAAATCTATAATAATTGAGACCAATATAAAAAAGTCTACTTCTTTTAGGCATGAATAATTTATTTTTCTTCTATTTTTTCCGTCACGTGTCCGTTGTAGGGTGATTTTATTTATACGCTTAAAAAAAAAGGTAAATGGTATATATTTGTTAGTTTTAAGGGGAAAGGACATGAACATCGATCAAGTGCTTGATCAGCTGAATTTTGAGCTAGGACTTTATATTTAGGAAAAATTACATCTGACTACCTGCATTTAGGTCTAATTACAATCTAGTTTACGATTTTTAGGGTTTTAGGTTTAATAACCCTGATTTATTGTTAAAGTCATATTTTGTAGGGATAATTTTGTTATTTTTTTTAAACTTTAGGAATGATTTTAAAATTTTGGTCATATGTTCAATGCAAACTCATAAAACTGTCAGGGGCATAAGTGTACTTTTATAAATTCCGTTAAGGGACCTCATATCAAACAAGATTTATAGGGACTAATTTGTAATTTCATAAAAATTGTGGATTCGATTGTAATTAGGCCTAAATGCAGGGTAGTCAGATGTAATTATCCCTTATATTTATATCATTCATATTGTTGTAACAATATCATAACTTCAAATTCTTGAACACCAATTAAATTATGTTCTAAGTGACTGTGGTAAGTCTCGAGACTGAAAGCAAAGTAAATAAAATATTACGACATATGAGCTGAGTTCTATAAGTCCAAGCTTGTTGTGCTTCCGTCCCATGGTTGGATTGACCTGCAGATTTCATGCCTTCGTTTCTTCTGAAATTCACCATAGATTTACCAGCATATATTACCCGCATGAACTGGAAAGGTGCCAACACTGGAGCATCAAATCCAAGTTGATCAATTAAAAACCTATTTTGGTTTAATCAACAGGATTTTGTAGTTTTGTACTAGCCAAAGTGTGTTAGTACAACATGGCCCTGAATGAACTGTTGTCCTCTTTATTCTTTTCAATAAAGAGAGTTTGAGGATCAGTTACTTGTACTGACAAAGAGCCTCTGTTCCATGATTTCTTTACAACTTTAATGTTATTGTGATGAAAACATGGAGTCGCGTTGAACTTCTTTAATTTGTGCAGGGCACAGCTGCAATACTTGTGGTACGGCCGTTGCTCTTTCTCCAGTTGGTTATAATCAATTGATATGTTTCCATGAAGAAACATATTATCTGAAATGGTGTTCATCTCTCTCGTCTCTCCCTCTTATGTGATGAAATGAAATGTGAGTGACTTGAAAATTATGCGTTAGTTCCAAGTATATATAGTGGTGATGAAACAACTCTTAAAATTTGTGAAAACTTCATGTGTTAAAATCATGTGTTTATTTTATAGGTTATTCTTAATTTGGTCTGCTTTGTCCTCACACTCAACATTGAAAGACCACTGGAAGAGTGACACAATTAGGAAATTAGTTTTATAATAATTATATTGGTTAGTTAGTTAGTTAGAGATATATTATTGGGCATCCTGGAAACGCTCTTGCGTGTTGAGGTAAGCCTTCTCAAGTCTCAACTCGTCTTACTATATATTTTGCTTATTCTTTATATAATCAATCATGTTTAGGTGAGTGGACGCGCTGTAAGTATATTTAGTTATATTCTTTTTCACACATTTAAGAAATGGTAAGCAATTCGTTTTGTTTTTTTTTTTTTGCCTAAACTATAAAACATTATCAAGTTGTGTTCAAACTTGCAAAATATATTTTATTCATTAGGAAGTAACATATTTCATTATCAGTGTAACCGAACTTTTGGAAAATTGATGATATAGAGTAGACAGATTAGGATAAACGAATAAAAAAGACAAGGTGAAGTTTGTTGATAATGTAGAAACAAAATGAAATAAAAGAAACTAAAAATCACGGGGTTACGCTGTAAGAATATAGATAACTCAATGATAAAAAAAAGGGGGGGAATTAAGTAAATGAAAAAGATCCTTAAAACGATTCCAGACCGAGATGTAGCAAATTTTGTCTAATTTGAATCCTGCTGGACAGAGCAATTATTTTTGTGTTTATTTTATAGGCTATTCAGAACGGTAGATGAACACTGAGTGTGTTTGATCGAGAGGTTCAGATTAGATTTTCCGAATAAAATTTAGACTATGAATTCGCATGGCATAGATACGTGACATGCTTCTTAGTGGGAGTTAAGTCATGACACACATATCATACTTTGTGTGCTCTTTGACGACCATTATAAAGGGTGACAATTGATTCCTTTTTTTAATTTTGTCATTGTGTGACCTACTGACCTTGTGGATTTGTATGTCCATATGACCGATCCTCTTCGACCTAGAATTGTGTTTGAAGTCGAAGTATGATAATGCTACTTTATATGTTTTTCCAAGGACTAAAATCTATATAGTCCAGCGGTGCATAATAGGAATGAAGTCGAGCTAAGATATATTGTCGTGATGTACAGGGAACAATCATTTTGTTTTCACCATATTAGCCCGGTGATTTATATGCATTATAAGCATATAATATCAATATAGCATAAAGGGACATTGTTTGTTATCGGTGATGATTCAAATGATTTGTAGCATTGTAAATGTGAAAATATTATGTTAGTTGGATGATAACTTAATATAAAATTTATGGGATAGTTACAAAAACGGTATACCAACTCCAGCCATTCAACAAATATGGTACTCTGATTTTTCCGGTTACAGGAAAACCCCATACCTCCCAAAACCTCTCAAATCAATGCACTTTTTCGCCGGAAATCCGACCCGATATCCTACGCGTCTCTTTTTTTCTTATGTGGCAATACCACTTTTACCATATCATAAACCACTAACCATGTGTAAATTTTTTCCTCTTAGAATAAAATTTTAAATGCCATGTAATTCTTATGTTTTGGGGAAAAAATTCCCTCCCAATAACATCCAATCAGCACCAAAATATTTACAAGAATTAAAAACGCTTTCACCCTTTAATTTCACACATAGATTACATATTCATTTTTAAAGCTTATTGTTCTAGCTTGAGAATTCATTCATACTTCCATGGCTACTCAAAGTGGTGGGTCCGTATCTGGACAAGAAAGGCAGCCACGGTATGAAAATCAGGTAATGGTTTTGTGCTTTTGTGAAGAACTCACTGCAATGAGAATGGCATGAAGAGGAGATCACCCTGGGAGGCGTTTCATTGCTTGCAAAGATCAGGTATTTGGCGCATTGCAATTATCCATTCACTTGCAGCAGCTGAACAATGTAGGAGCTTATTGGGATTTCCTTTCTTTCTTTTTGAAGAAGTGCAATTTCTTTAATTGGTGTGACCCTCCTATGTGTGAAAGAGCTGATAACTGTGTGAAAGAGCTAGAGTTATCATTCCGAGTCTGTTGAAGAAAATCAACAAATTAGAAGATGAGACCAGGAAATTGGAGATTTAGCTCAACAAAGTACACCAAAAAAATGAAGACACAAGCTCTAGTCCTATTTGCATTAGTGGCGGTTGTAGGGGTGATTGGTGTAATTGCACATGTGAAATTAATTTTCTAGATGTAATCACTGGTGTAATTGCACTTATGAAAGCTTTTTGTAAAGGTTTGGGATCAGTTATGATGTATATGTTTCTTGGTTGGTGTTGAATCAATGAATGAATGGTTTCATTATCTTTGTTATGAGTAAGTGTTGATTACTGGACAAAAACTATTATGCTTTGTAAACAAATAGAAAATAAGTTTATAGATGATAGAATCCCAAGTACAGTGCAAGTAAACAAACAGAAATATAAACCCAAAATAACTTCATTGACACCATTTGCTAACAAAATAACATACGTACCTGCATTTCATATCATACAAAATAAGTTTACATCAGAGTGTCATACTACATCCACTAAGCACAATTTACAGATGCTTTTACAACATTGTGCTGTCAAAAAGATACCTTAAAACAAAATGTTGCAGGAATGTTACACAAAAGACTTAGATTGTTCCACAAAGTACTTAGTTAATACAAAAGAAAAATACAATTTTTTCAAGACAAATGCAGAAACTTTTTCCCCCCTTCAATGACAATGTTCTTTGAGCTCATAGGTCCAGTGACACTTTACTGGCTTAGAACCACAACATCCTCACTTGTGAACTTTGGTGGAATCCTTATATTCACCTTTATTTGTTTCCTCTTTTATTTTCTTTTAAAATATGCTCTTGCAGCTTGTTGAATATCTTGAATACTCATTGCTTGCCTCTGTCTTGGTGGAATGTTTTCATTTTTTCCTATGTTTAATTGTTCAACATGGAAGGTCTAGGTTGAGTGGGGTCATCTTCAAGGCTGTAGCTTGGCACATCAGTGTTTACAGGTTCACTTACAGCTTGTTGCTCTTCTTGGACTCACACTGAGGGAAGTATTTCCTGCATAGATATATATTAGTAACAAAGGTATTTGCATTAGATGTTGCTGTAATAGGTAAAGTTACCTAAGTTTGTTCTTCATTAGAGGGTGTTGGATGGACATGAGTAGCCTGTGGAGTAGATGCATTATGATGATCATGTTCTGCTTCATGTGCTCTAGATGTTTCTCCAGGTCCCTACAAAACATTACAACTCAACAAAAATAACAAGAATCAATCTACAAAGCAAATTCATTTAATACTTACTGAAGCAAAGGCTCTTTCACACAGTCTCTCTCTTTTAGCTTGTGCACTTGTAGGAAGTTGAGGGCAAAACAAAGTATTATGACCTGACCCCTCACAATGACCACACTTAATGGTCATTTGGAACCTCCTTAATTTTCTAATAACTGGTCCCCTGTGCTTCTTTTTCTTGCCCCTCTTATCCTCATCAATCCCCCTCCTTCTTAACCTTGCAGGCCTTCCTGCCTTCCTACCAAAATTTGGGGGCAAAGGTGGAATAAAGATTGTTTGTCCCCATATATTATCCCCACTGATGGGCATCACAATTCCTGCATAGGCATCTTTGAAGGCCCTAACTTCTTAGTAATCATCAACAAACTCATCTACTGGTAACCTGTCATGGTTGATTGCACTTAGGGAATGCATGCATGGGATGCCTGTCAACTGCCAGCTCCTGCAGCTACATGTCTTGGCTGATAAATCCACAGCATATTGCCCTTCATCTGAACATTGAATTTGAAAATTGGTTCTAGAAGCTTTAATGGGCCTGCAACCACCCGCATCTTTCCCATTACTCTGCACAATAAGAGTTATTGTAGGACAAAGTGGATCTGCACATTAAAAAGAAAACAAATATAAGCAGACACCAAAATTGTAATAGCAACTAAAAAGTATGAAATTAATACTTATACCTTCCCATGTGTCTGTTGTCTCTTTGTTTGAGTGTCATTTCTTCATCAGATACTCTCTAATCCATTCCAGCATTGTTATGATGGGCTTGTTTCTTACCTCAAGAATGCAACTATTAAAGGATTCACAAGAGTTGTTTAGATTCATGTCACACTTGCAGTGTTCCATGAAATGACTCTTAGACCACTCATGAGGATGTTTATCCTTAAGCCATTCTGTAGCTTGAGGGAATCTAAGTCTGATATTCTTCATAGCAGTCTTGAACTCTGAAACGTGCAAGCATTAATAGCTTTCCAAACCATGTTCTTCAGCACAATACCTTTGTTCCCAGCTTACATCATGTTTAAAACCAAATGCCTCATACAAAATATGTGTTCTGCAGTTGGGAAAATTTCTGGAAAGGCATGAATCAGCCCTTTTTGCTTGTCAGATATAAAGGTAAACCTTAAGCCATTCTGCAATCCCAAATCAGGCTTCAAGACACGAAAAAACCACCTTCAATTCTCCTTGTTCTCCACAGACACCACTGCATAGGCTACAGGGTAATTTCCATTATCTGGGTCCACACCTACTGCTGTCAACAATATGCCACCATGAGGACCTTTGAGGTGGCACCAATCAACACTAATGATGGCTCTACAATGCTGGAAACCTAATTTCATAGCATGGAAATAAACATAAAATTTACTAAATCTGGTTTCACCCTCCACATTGTCAGTCTCCAAAATAATTGTTGAACCAGGGTTAGTATATCTAAACTTATTTGCATAATCCCACAACTTAATGTATTGTAGGTTTGGATCCCCTTGGAGTTTGTTAAGTGCCATAATCTTTGCTCTATAAGCCTTAGAGATAAACACCTCAATGTTTAAAGCCTTCTCCAGGTCTGCCCTGAACCCCTTTAGATCCCTCTTTGGATCAGTTTTAACCTTAATAGTATTAATCTTGAATGGACAGCCATACCTCTCTCAGAACACCTCACATACACCCTTAATTATCTGACCTACTGCAAGAAAGAGTCCTTCTTGTTTTAATGGCATAAGAGTCTACTGTTTTTTTCAAAATTTCTTTACTGCTAAATGTCTGCCCTAGATCAATCACAGGGTCAAAAACAGTGCTTTCATTTAACTGTGTTAAGGACTCCACTGCCCTATCTTCATCATCTGAAACCCTATGCAAATCCAACACATCATTCTCACAACCCACCATATTTTCACACACATAACCTTCTTCAGACACATTATCATTGTTATCAGAATTCTCTTTTTCCCCAACCTCTGCAATGTCACTAACATTATCCTTAAATTGTTGATTATTAGTGAATAATTTTCATTACCATTTTCATCAAACTCCTTATCACTGTCAGACACATATTCATCAAATCCTAAGAATTCATATGAATTACCATTTTCAACAGACTTCTTTACAGTGTATGCAGGCTCCCTAACTAAATCATTCTTTCCAACTATCCCTTCATATACTTCATCAACTAAAGAAATTTCATCTTCATTAACACATAAATCATCATCATCACTGTCAGACTCTTCAACACAAACCTCTTCTTGAACATTTTCAGGTGTCACAATTTTATCAGATTGACCATTCCCAAGCCTTCCAGTGTATTCAACTATCCATTCAGTTGAGTTATCAACACTCCTAACGAAATCATCGTCAAAAAGTGTTTCAATCGGTATGATATAATCAATTAGCCCTAAGAACTCAGATTTTTGGTTTTAGTTGGTTCATTACCCTCCTCCCTAACATCTTCAACTGGTTCATCACCATTACCCTCTTCCCTAACATCTTTAACTGGTTCATTACCATTAACCTCCTCCCTAACATCTTCAAGTGATTCATCTAATTCTACTTTTCCTCTTTGCTTAGTTTTAATTACGGCCCACCAATTATGCTTATATATCTTTGATTCGACCAGGGTATGGAATATAGTAAACCTGACGGGCTAGCTATGCTAGGATAAAAGGATCATACGTTCTGTATCTACCCGTATGTTTTACCTCAATGATTATGCTTTTTCATTACCAATACAGGTCACCTTACGTAATCACATTTGAATACAACAACCTTCTTTATTGGAGAACCTAGATATTCTAGTTCAATGATTTCTTCTAACGTCACATAATAGTCATCTGTTATGTCTCCTTCATTCGCACTTCCTTTTACCCAAACTCTAAAATTCATTGTCTTTTTCCCTTGAACCTATGACTTTGTATGGAATTTGAAACCGTTGACAAAGTACTTCTGAAATGTCCTGACCTTTGTATTTGGTCCCCAAGACAAGTGTTGCGACAAAGGATCATCAATCCCATTGTTGGGGTTTTGAACCTAAACAATATCGAAATGGTTGTTATTGAATTGCTTTCAAGTTTAAATGTTATTAACTATACAAAATTAATTACAACTTACGTGATTCTTGAACCACCCTACAAAGTGTCTTTCATTGTGGGCACTATTATCACCATTGTCCGCGTCGGTCAGTGTGATGAATTCACTATAATTTTTAGCCACTAACTTAATTGAGTTAAATTATTTGCAACCCTATTTGAAACAAACATTTACTTACTTGTAATAATTTTGAACTTCGTCACAATTTAGCAAAATATGAAGCGACAGTGCATTGAACTCCTTTGAAGAGGTGATATGGCGTTCTCTAATTGCACCAGATTCTCGTCCAGGTGCATTGAAAATAGAAATTGCTGGTGATGTCATATCATCATTATCATCCTCATCATCGTTTCTACCTACCCTAGTTCTCATGGAACGAACTTCAGATTCAAAGTAGTACGAGCAAAAGCTCGCAGTCTCACGGCGCAAATAAGCCTGGCAAATCGAGCCCTCCACTCTCGCGTTATTTTTAACGGTTCGTTTAATTTTTCCAAGAAACCTATGTATTATTGGCAAAAGAAGTACTGTAAGTTTGGTTAAATATTGAAAAATTATAAAAATAAATTAAGATTTTGGAACAAAGCATTTAACCTTTCAAATGGATACATCCATCTAAATTGTACAGGGACTCTATTACGAGCCTCCTCTATCAAATGAATTGACAAATGTTCCATTACGTCGAAAAAAGACGGTGTAAATACCCGTTCAAGTTTGCAAAGTATAATAGGAATGTTCTTCTCCATTTTGTCAAGGTCTTCGTGCCTTAGGGTACTTAAACGTAAGTCCTTGAAAATTTTGCTCAATTCAGCTAAAGGCTTCCAAACATCGTCAGACAATTCTTTGAATGCAATCGGTAACAACTGCTCCATGAAAATATGACAATCATGACTCTTCATTCCATGTATCTTTGCTGATTGAATGTCAACACACCTCGCCAGGTTTGATGAATACCCGTCAGGCATAATTAGTTGTTTTATTCACTCACAAATTTTACGTTTTTGCTCTAACGTAAAAGACATACTTAGCTTTTGGTTTTGCCCATCGCTTGTTTCTCTTGCGCACCAACTCTAACTCTGGCCGCCTACACAACTCTTGCATATCCAACCTTGCATTGACATTATCTTTTGTTTTTGTAGGCATGTCCATGGCCATGTTGAAAATATTATCGAAATATTTTTTTCAATGTCCATGACGTCTAAATTATGTCGTATCAGAACATCTTTCCAGTAAGGCAACTCCCAAAAGATACTTTCTTTTTTCAAGTTATGCGACTCACCATAACCAGGTATTCTTGGATTATCAGGTTGCTCGGTAACTTTTGGGAGGTATTGCACTCTTTCCCACACTTCACTCCCACTCAACAATCGTGGTGGAGGATCAAATTCAGTTCGGTTTTTCTTAAAATTGTTTTTATTTTGCCTATATGGATGATATGGATCAAGGAACATCCGATGACAATCAAACCAACTAAACTTTCTTCCTTTTTGCAAGTATATTTCCTTACAACCACCCATGCAATACGGGCATGCTAATCTACCATGCATGCTCCAACTAGAAAGCATTGGATATGCCGAAAAGTTGTTAATCATCCACATCAGCGCAACTTTCAAGTTAAAATTTTGCTTTGTGGATACATCGTCTGCAGGCACACCGATATCCCACAACTCTTTCAACTCGTCAATTAATGGTTGTAAATACACATCAATGTTCTGCTTCAGATTATTGGGTCCAGGAATGATACAGATCAAGAACATATACGGCATCGTCATGCACATTTCAGGTGGAAGATTGTATGGTGTCACAATGATAGGCCAACATGAATAGGAAGCCGCTGATCGTGAATAAAGAGTAAATGCATCTGCATACAACGCAAGTCTTACGTTTCTCGGATCACTCGCAAACTCAGGATGTGTCTCGTCGAACTGTTTCCACACTTTCCCATTAGACGGGTGGGACAATGTCCCTTCTGGGCTCTTTTTCTTTACATGCCAAGTCATATGCGGCAATGAGCTCATTGACGCATATAGGCGTTCCAATCTTGGAATTAGAAGAAGATAATGCATTGTAGAGACTGGTGTTTTGTTTCTATTGCCTCTTTCATTCTATTTTTCGTCATATCAAGCAGCACCGCAAAATTTGCAATCTATGAGTTCTTCATCCTCCTTATAATACAACATGCACCCTCTCACACAACAATCATTCTTAATGCTTTGCAATCCTAACTTATCCACTAGTTTTCATGCTTCGTAGAAGTTCTTAGGCAAATTATGACCTGGGGGCAACAAATCTAACATTAACTGGATAAATTCATCAACCATGTCGTGTGTTGCATCATAATCATTTTGGATACTCAATATCCTAGCTGCAACCGACAAAGGTGAATGTTTCTCGCACCCTTCCCACATAGGTTTGTTAAATTGATCTAACAGGTCATAAAACCTTTATGATTCTAGATTAGGTGGCTCACTCTGGCCTGACATTCCCCCAGCATCTTGCATAACTGCATCAAATCTTGTATATGAGGTATTATGTTAACAAAATTATTTATGGGAGGAAAGAATTATGTGGCATGTCACTTCATGGTATGTCCTCAAGGACAGTTTAGTAATTTTACACAAAATGGGAAGTAAACTAAAATTATGAAAGTCAATTGGCTAGTTAATATGATGAATTCTTAAGTGGAGAGCTAACTAAATTTGGATCACCTTGTGGGGAGATTTTCCACATTTCCTCTTCTTCTTTTGTCTGTTATACACATAAAAAAATTCCTAAAATGCATTTAATGTTCATTTCTAACTGTATATGTCTATATTCATAAAAAATTACAACTAATTTTAAAAAATCAACCACAAAAAATAAATCAATTAAAAAAATTAAAAATTGTCATAAATCGGTGTTTGTCAAAATATAAGTCGATCAAACATTATTATGCTATATTATATAGTATAGCTGAGTGCCTGAGTTGAATCCTTATAGCAAATCTTGAGCCGCATCCATCCACTGGGAAAATTGACCTGCAAATCACACGCCTTTTTCTTCTGCTGGAATTTCACCATAGATTTAGCAAAATTGGAGCACACAAAGTCCAATTTGACTATTTAAAAACATGATTTGGTTCTTAACCAAAAATTCGACATATATTGTTTCTGATGAGAAGTTTGTAGCTTTGTATACAAGCAATAAGCCACTGTTTTTGCAGCAAGTTATTGTGTTTTCCTTCACACGATCATCTGTTGTTGTTCAATACTTCCAAAACTGATCATGCACCCTTAGTGAGTTGTTATCCTCCTTCATCTTTTGGAAAAAGGGACTTTGTGGATCAGTTATTTTTAGTGACAGAGAGCATTTGTTCCATGATTTCTTCACAAGTTTAATATTGTTGTGATGAAAACATGGAGTTGAGTCGAACTTTTCCAATTTGTGCAGTGCACAGCTGCAATTTTTGTGATATGGCCTTTGCTCTTTCAGCGTTTGATGACAATCAATTGATA
>JBBMKE010399533.1:0-12660 GCA_037834125.1 Lippia alba | reverse complement strand
TAAAGTAAAATTGTGATGTCCAATTGGGGAGTTAAGTAAAAATGAGGTGTCCAATTGGGGATTTTTCTGTAATTACCAGACCAATTAATCGAAAAAATTGTTTTCATATTAAATCTCTACAGTACTGTTCCGAAACCCTAAAAAAGACCAATTAAAAATATGTGTGTGAGGGCCAACTTACATGGGTCAGTCATTACACCTTTTCTTCACGTCACAAAAGCCCAATAATGTAGACATGGATTATGATCGAATTGCGTGGTTTTTACGAGTTCAAGAATCCATTAACATGCTAACTGACAAAAATGAAACATGAAGCCCATATACCGTAGAGTTGAGCTAACTTAAAGTAATGCTGTTTTAGTACAGTTGGCCATAGCCATAAATTCATGGTCCATGCGGCCCAGTTTCGGTCACCGCACTTTATTAATTACTCGCAATAATTACCCGATTTAATACTTTTTAAGGTTTTCATCAGACCGGCAGGAGAAGAATGGAAATACTTGACCGTTGCAATCTTAAATCTTTTAACAAGAAAGGGCAATCCAATAATTGAGGGGGAAGAAGAAGAAGAAGACAAAATATGCCACGAAGAAGTGAGCTAGATAATAGGTAATAATAACAAACAAATTTGGCCAACGAAACCATTGGAATAGAAAAACATAATGTCCAGCCTCTCTGTTGTATATATTATCTGTATTGGTGATGATTCCGAAACCCATGTTGGAAACTAAGCAAGCGGACAAGCTCGAACACCGACCACGTGTTTTACGAATTAAGGAAAGATCAGAATAATGCAGTTAATTAATTAATTTGTTATAATATTAATTTTGTTGTGGTTGAACTTCTATCAAAACTAAAAGTTATCCAAATTAAGAAATAAATCTTCTTTTTTTGGTCTTAAATTAACCGAGTGGTATTTTAAACTAGCGTATGTCCCATACGATACACGATATTTATGCACAATATAATTTATAATATTAAGTGTTTTTTATAATTTATAATATTAAATATAAAATTTGTAAACTAAGATAATTTTAAAATAAATAACTAAACTATATAAATTAAAAATTAATCTATAGGATTAATACTTTTTATAAATAATAAATAAGTTAATGTTAAAGTGTTTCTTGTTATAGTTTTCCTCATTCATTAACTCGAGACATTGTAAAAGAAAAGTAATTTCAAAGAGATTATTTAATTACCATCCAATTTTAAATACCTACCATACACCTATTTGTATGCACATATAATATAAATTTGTGATAATTCTAAATTTAAAGAAATAACATTAAGAAATTATTTTTCTTAAAAAATCATCTAGCAATTTCTTCTTCCAAAGTATTCAACTAACATACACTTTTTTTTTAAATAAACATACACTTTTTTTACATGAAAAAACTTTTAATTGAAATCTTATGTCACAAATTAGTTTATTTCTCTGTATTGCTGCAAAATAGTTTCCTAACGATAATATAAGATAGTGATTAATTAATATAAAAGATTGATAATGTTGAATTTAGTCACTCTTAAAATTAATTAAGAAAAAGGTGGATAAATTAAAAAAAAAATGACAAAGTCAGTATAAATAATAAAATATTTTACATAGATGTTCCATAAATACCATAAAAATAATTATGAATATAATGCTCGACCGAAAAAAAAACAAAGAATTGGATCAAGAAAAAACAATTCAATTAAAAAAATTATTACATAAATAAATAAAATAAGTAATAAATGAAATATTTGATAGCAATAAATTATGAATCTATGATGTAGACAGAAAATGTTAGAGATTCAAAAAAAATATACAGAGAATGAATATAAATGAAATAAAATTTAAATTAGCGATAAAAAAAATTAAAATGATGAAACAACGGACAAATTATTTTGAATAACTTTAAATAACTAATCATCATAAAATATGAATGAAAAATAAAATTAATACCAATGCGATGTAACTCAAAATAACACAAAAAATAAAAAAAAACTAACTCATCGAGAATTAAAAAATCCAAACACTTACATGAAGTCATAAACTCATACATTAACATATCAAGATATTAAGAGGCATTCAAGAATCGAGATTCAAGTTCAATCATTCAAGAATTCAAGCAAAATGGTTATAAGAGTTCAAATAGGGTTTATATGCATTCATGAGTGCACATTGGATCAAATAATCACATTCTAAGCATCCTAACTCACAAATATAACTCATACTTCCATAATTCATTCATACACAAGAAGTGGGCTGAAGGGGATCAAAGTTCCAAGGCATTACACTAAGCTAAATCCTTCACTCATGCTAGGAATCACTCATATAACACATATCTTGCACAATTGGAGCATCAAGTCATATATTCATACATTTCCCTTCCAACCCAACAAAAGCATAAAAGGCAAACCTTCCCTCAATCAATTTCTAACCAAGAACTTCAAATTTAGAGCAAGGGTTGGCATCAAGAATCATCATAAATGCATATAGAGTCAAAGAAATCCATAGAAGTGCAAGGAATTCCCAATTCACCCCAAAACCTCATAAATGCATTAATGGAAAACTTAACCTAGCCAACTACGAAGTGAAATTACCCTATAGAATCATAAATACACATTAAAGAAACAACATGGGGGCATTAAAACCCATCAAAACCCATGGAAGCACAAGAATTCAAATTTTGCTCCAAACCTTTCACTATTCACCCAATATCCCAACATGCTTAACCCATGGATAACTTATGCCATATATATCATATATGATGCACAAGAGTTCAAGGAATTCAAATATGTGCTCACCTTCAAGAGAAATGCAAGAAAATTGGATGTTCTTGAGCTTGAGGTTGGCAACAATGGAGTCTTGGAGTGGAGGGCTTTCTTTCTTCTTTCTTTCTTGAAGATGATGAAATGTTGAGTGTGGAAGAGAGGGGGGGTTCGGTTGGGGCTGATGATGGAGGAGAGAGAGAGTGTGTCCAAATGGGGTTTGGGGCGAGGGAGTAGGTCTATAGGTGTGTATAGTAGGTACGTGAGTGTTTAAGGTTCAATTATGGTTGTTTTAGTGTATAAGGGCTCATTTCGGTCGGATTTCGGAGGTCTTAGGAATTTTAGAAAAATATGGGGCTAGGCCCATTGATTCCAAATCATCGATTCGAGCTCAACGGAGGTGATGTAATTCGAATTCGAATTTTTTAGCTCAAGATATGCATGGCGGACGAGAGGTACGTTAAGTGCTCGTTAACTCCCTTTTCGTCACTAACTTAGAATGAAATGCATATGTATGCCAAATAAATCCCAAAATTAAATCACGAACCTAATCATACGTTTAAAATATGCAAATCCACCAAGTGCTCAAATTCAAAAAATTTCCAAATTCAATGCGCAAAGAATCGGCACGTGAACAAATCAATCATACGCACATTATTCACTTAAGTCACATAAGTCATATTGACAAGTATTTCAAGTAATAACATTTAGGTTCCCATAATTACATAATTGATAATAATTTTTAACTATTTTGAATATTATATAATTATAATAATTTTATATAATATTTTTAATTTATTTTAAATATAATATAATTATAATTATTCCGTGCATCGCACAGGGTGGTAACCTAGTTATAGTATATAGATAGATGGATTGATTCAAACACGAAATCCATTGAAAATCAACAATAATTTTTCTAATTCCAACAAATGAAATTTCTAGATTATTTTGATAGTCGAAGTTTTTATTCAAATCGTGTGAAATTTTAGGGAAGCGAAATTCTAGTAATGACAATTATTAATTGTGTGATAAATTTCGTGTAGTGCTCTTGATACACTGAATGAGAAAGGTTAAAGTGAGTTGAGTGAGTAAACCTTGGTGCAATAAAAATAGTGGGGTGAGGTGTGAGGATTGTAAAATTGTTATCACCTCATATCTATAATTTTTTTTTGGAGAAACCGTCAACGCGCCGTAGGGTTGTTAACGAGGTCCCCACCCCCATATATAAACCAACCAAATCCGGGAAGAGATTACATAAGTTCATGATCCAAGGGTCGTTCAAACACGAGGTACAAAAATGACCCCTAATAACATAGATAGCATTACTCCTCCAAGAGTCATTTTTGCCCGTAAAGTTCCAAATTTTGTCACTCAGACTCTTGTTCTGATAGCTGATAAAGAAGCTATTGTGTCTGGAAGCATTCCAAGCTCTGTTTGTGCAATTCTGGCCCCTCTTACCGAACGTGATTTTCATAATGATGGCGTCCACAGGGCTACGCACTTAACTCACAGGTTGGTATCGGTCAATATGCACATAAGCTCCGTCAATTACATAGTTATAAACTTGGTAAAGAGTGCCATGGATATTCCAATGCATGCAATGTTGCAATGCCCACCTATTCAATCTGCCAAAAAACTTCTCGACCAGGACCAGATTAAGTGAAGTACAAATTCTATTAACCACAAATCCAATTAGCATAGTAGCATAGTTGGCGTGGGTGTCAAAATGCTTTATAAGCATACATTTATTGTTCACCCGCTTGATGATATGGAAATAAGCATTTGATTGAGTCCAGCAATTTGTATAACTAGCTATCCCAAAGATGGGAAACTTTTATCCATTCCAGCTGCAAGTACAAATGTTATCCGTAACAGCCTGCACAGAGAGAAACATACCTTTCATCGGCCTTATCCAATGAGTAGTGAGAAAACAAAACTCCGAAATGAGGTTGCCAAAGTGATTAACAGGAAACTTAGCATCATGAGAATGGTCAAAAGAGACTAAGCTAAGAGAATTACCTTCCTTGATGGGCAGGAGGATCTCGGTATGTTCATGGGTGTCAGTCATTTAGTACGGATGTTCGGGATGCCCCATTTATCCGTTTTAATCATCCCTTTAAGTTTCGGTATCAAAACTGAGTTAGGGAATGACCAAGTTGTTTGGGTAGAATCTCCATGTTTTGCCAAATAATCCACTATCATATTCCCTTCACGGTAAATATGGCTTAGCCTAAAATCTTTACCTACAGTGAGATCTCTGAATTGAAGTATGAGATTTTGATATCTCCAATCGCCTGCAGACCCCCTGTTCACCAAATCGATAATAACTTTTGCATCAATTTCTGCCCAAATTTTTTGGACACCTAACTCCAGCGCCATCTGAACCCCTTGCACCAGTGCCGAGAGTTCTGCATGAATATTAGTAGTCTCACCAATACCAGCGCTGTAAGCCGAGATTACCCTTCCCAAACTATCTCTAATTACCACTCCGATTCCCCCCGGGCCTGGATTCCCAAGGCACGAGCCATCCGAGTTAACTTTCACATATCCTACCGGTGGCTTTAACCATCGCACTATCTCCTCGCCACTAGTCTCTATTAATATTGTTGATCTTATGGAGGGTAGCAACGTGCTGAATAATTTGACGCTTGATGTTATACGTAGTGTAACTCATCCCCTGATGTTTCCTCTTGTTACGTTCCGTCTAAGCAAACCACAGGATAAGAGCTGGCATAATGATACGGATGTACTTCTTTGAGCTGAATGGGGATGATCAAATCCATGTTGTGAGCATTCCGTTGATAGTCGCAATCTTCGAGACCTGTACAAGAAATTTATTAGCAAAAAAATTCCATACGTGTTTTATTTTTGCATTATCGATGGCTCGCCACAAAAATATGGAGATGGTAGGCATCAATTTGACAAACCAAACCGCTTTGCACAATTCTAAGGGTTGGCCTCTGCATCTTATCTTCTCCCACGCAGACTTTAAGGAAAAGAGACCTTCCTGGGTGTTTTTCCACAAACCCTTGTCCGGTTGGTTTTTTAGGACCTTGAGGCTGGTGACTTCCTCTATCATATTTCCTTCCAAGACTTATGCCAATTTCTCTCTGTCCCAGTCTCCCTCCACCATAAAATCTTTAATCTTTTGGTTACCATACGCGTCCTCCAAAGTTGCTGCAATTGTTTTGCCGTTTAACCAAGCGTTCCGTATGGTGCCTAATTTTACAAAGCCTTTGCCACACCGATGAGTGATAAGGCAACACTGGTGCATATATCGGGTGGTGGTTGCTCCAATATCTACTTTTTATATAACGCGCCCAAAGAAAGTTGTTAGTTCGCATACTCCACCAAAGCTTGTGTGAGAATGCTCGGATAACATCGCCAATTTGCCTCACACCAAGTCCCCCTTCCTCTACTGGGAAGCATAATCGTTTCCAACTGGTCCAATGCAGCCTTCTGTTTCCGTCTCTCGAACCCCAAAAAAACTGTTAAGCATCACTTCAATTTTGCCAATCACTGACAGGGATGGTTCAATTATTTGAAACAAATAGGTCGGTAGAGCTAAGATTATGGATTTGATCAGCTGTAGCCTTCCTCCATCTGATAGATAATTGCATTCCCATCCGTTCAACCTTTCTCTAATCCGGACAATTAGCTCATCAAAGAGGCTGATCCTTTTCCGCCCCCTGAAGAGCGGTGCTCCAAGATATTTAATTGGCAGTTGGCTTGCACATAACCAAAGATCCCTTGCAATTCTGCTGCGGCTGTAGCATCACTGTTCCCTATCAAGAAAAAACTTTTATTAGCATTAACTTTTTGGCCAGAAATAGCTTCATAATGGTTTAAAATATTTTTAACTACCTGAAGCGATAGAGGTCGACTGTTGGTGAGGATCATAGTATCGTCCGCGTAGGCTAAGTGTGAAACATACATATGTGCTGATGTTCGAAACCTAGCATGTGGGCACTCTTCCATGAACTTGTTCAAAGCACAGGATAAGTAATCAGACGCGATAACAAATAAAGAAGGGGATAGGGGATCTCCTTGTCTGATCCCCCTGCTAGACTTGAAGATTCCTGAGGACTCTCCATTGACTAATATAGAGAACCAGCATCCAGAAATATAATTTTTAATCCAGGATATCCATTTTTCAGATAATCCCTTTGACCAAAGCATTTGATAGAGAAAGTTCCAATTGATGCGATCATAAGCTTTCGCCATATCAACTTTGAGCATCACATTTTTAACCCTGCTTTTGTTGTCCAGAGCATGAATCATTTCTTAAGCGAGCAAGATATTGTCGCTTATCACCCTTCCCTGCACAAAACCACTTTGATTGTTAGAGACCAGCTTAGGAAGAAATCCAATAATTCTAGTATTAAGGATCTTAGTAATGATTTTATAAGGAACATCGCATTCAATTTTGGGGATCAAAGTTACAGTGGTAGCTGTGAAAGCCATTGGCATTCTTCCTCCATTGAAGAAGTCAAGAACAGCCTCTTTAACATCTTCCCTAATAACGTCCCAAAACTGCTGATAGAAGAGAGCATTTAATCCGTCCACCCCCGCGGCACTATTCGGGTTTTGGTCAAAAACTGCACTTCTAATTTTCTCTTCCGTCGGTATGGCATCCAAGGTGATTAAATCCGATTCCATTAGAACACGAGGAATGGTATCAAAATTGCCAAGGAGGGATTGATTTGTGTGAGGTTCAGTAAGCAACTTCTCAAAAAAAGTCCTGGCTGATTCCTGAATTTGATTTTGCTCCGTTATCTCCTCGTCCCCTTCATGTATCACATTAATCCTGCTTCGAAATCTCCATTTCTTCACGAGCGAATGGAAATATTTGGTGTTTATTTCTCCCTCGTGCATCCATTTGCACGAGGCTTTCTGGTGCCAAAAATCTTCCTCCATGGCAAGTGTGAGTTTGTGTTCAGCTATAGCTCTATTCCATTCCATGAGGTTGTCATCATTTGGGTTAGTTTCAAAATTCCGTTCAGCCTACAGCTCTTGTTTCTCCGCTTTTTTACCTCGGTCAAAAACGTGTTTTGTTCCCAACTTTAAGGTGAAGCTTGAGCCGCTTTAACTTGTCCGCCAATTTCCTTATCCCTAAACTTTCGATCGGTAAATTCCAGTTGTCTAGAACTACCTATTTTAACCCGTGATGCCGGAGCCACATGGCTTGAAATCTAAAGGAAACCAGGTGGCATGGGGTACTATCTTCTAGGGTAATCAACAACGGGCAGTGATCTGAGGAGCTCTTTGCTAGATGTCTGACATTAGTTTTTTGATAAAGCTCACACCAAGCCTCGTTCACAAGAATCCGATCCAACGGTTTCCAAACTTTTTTTTCGTCCAAGTGAAAGGAGAGCCCTCAAAAGGTGGGTCAACAAGTCTACATTCTGCAATGTACTCATTGAACTCTGTCATGGACTATAATCAATGTCTCGGGCCCCTTTTGTTTTACTAATAGAAGTGGTCGTATTGAAATCACCTCCCATAATCCATGGTGTGTCAGAAGCTTCACGCTATATAAAATACTCCCAAATTTCCTGTCTCGCAACCGTGTTGCATTTAGCATACACAATAGTCATCAAGCAACTTTTCTGGGAAGATTTCTAAGTAATATGATGATCCAAGAATTGTCTATCATCTTTCAGAATATCCACGTCCAAGTCCTCGCAAGAAAAGAACCAAATGTGGTTAGAACAATTGCTAATACCATTATTAAAGCAGAATTTATGACACATAACTGAAGGGATTAAAGGAATAAAAGGTTTAAGGATGGCAAGAAAATGAAAATTGTTATTAATGCAAACCTTATTCAGGGAGCATTGGTGATCCGGCTTTCCCATGCCCCGCACATTCCATATCATTCCGCGCATGATCATTGTAAACTTTGTGATTCGGCCAACGACTGTGTCGTTCCTTTAGAGGCCGTGTTGGGGTTCTTGGGAGGTCGTCCTCGCCTTTTTTTGACGACTGGGTAAAGCTCTCGTTGCCTTCACCGTCCGAGTGTGATGGTTTATGCAATGCAAGTTGCTTGAAATCCTGTTGTTTATCTCCTTCCACTTAAGAGGGTTCCGGCTCAGGTTTGCTGATCAAAGCACCCTCCTCTCCATCAGTGCTTTCACCATCTGTGCTATTTTCCTCATTTTCATGTGTGTCTGCTTGTTCCCCTGGAGGATTCTCATGATCCGTAACTGGTTGCTGAGGCAAAACCGTGACTGTGTTCTTGTTACTGCTCTCTGGAGGATCCGTTCCCTTATCTTTTTTTCGCCATACAAGATCCTTTTGTGTAGCACCTTTAGCATGATGTTGTTGTTGTTCCTTCCCCTCTGTATTTTCTAGGTCTCGACTTTCCACGTTATCTGGTTTTTTCCCCTTACTCCTGTTGGCAACCATGTCGGCTAGCTGTTTCGTAGTTGCTTCCCGTCTCTCGTGGATAGTTTGCCTGAGATCCTGTTGTTCTTCCGAATTCTCAATAGTGATCACATCGTGGCAATCCTTTTTGTCATGGCCCAGCCTCGAACACTTTCTACAATAAGCCGGTAAGCATTCGTAAATGACTGGTTGAATGAGGGTTCCACCATTGAAGCCAATGCTCAGTTTCGTTTTCAGCAGTTTTAGCAAATCCAACTCCACGCATGCCCTAGCGAAATCAGGTCTATTTCAATCAAAGGTTCCCTCATCAAAACCTAATAATTCGCCAATTTGTTTGACAATGTCATGCAGAATGTCCGGATTGAAGAACTAAGTTTTCAGCGATGGTAACCTAATCCAGACAGGCGCTACGGGCGATTCATTTTTAGGGTTGAATGTAGGTGTCCACTTTAGAACCCTCATCGGGTATCCATCGAAATTCAAGATACGTCGTAGCCATATTTTAGAATAGTCTTCTTCACAATTTAACCTGATTAAGATGTGCTTGATTTCATAACTCCTAGCTCGAACTCTCCTTTGAGTTCCAACTCCATGAAAAGTTCATGGAGCCGAGACATCGTTGGGTAGCCATGTGAAAACTTCCTGATCAAAGTGAACCAAAACGGCTTGGATAATTCGTCAATCTCGTTGTCAAAAAGTTGGATGTGTGGTATTCCATTACGTTCCGAGACCACACCATACGGTTTTCGTGATGAGGATTTATTGAATATGTGAATTTTCCAAAATCGTGGGACAGTCGGTGGTTTAGCTGCGGATGTCACTGCAGCATAGGACCTCCTCTGTGGTTGATTGCAGCCATGGTCCCCTTCCCCGTTGCCGGAAGAGGGTCGTCGGCCGCCGTTGGCCATCTTTGCATGGAGGTGATCAGATTAGGGTTAGGGTTTAGAAGGTGGGGAAGGAGAGCTCTCTAGGATTTAATTTGACAATGTAGGTTATATTTTGAAAATATTTCACAATTTACCAATTTTTGGAAAATTCGGGTAAAAATCTTTCTTTAAAAATTCCAAAACTAATTTTATAATTAATTTAATATTAATTTCAAAATATTCAGCATATGGGTTGACCAAAAAGTTAAAATTACTATTGAAAACATTTACTATTCAATTTCTTAATAATTAAACACTTTATAACACAAAATTAATCACACACACACATACTACCACACGCCTACTCACGTTGATTCAAGAACATCAATAAAATGTTCTTAGGCTTATGAAGATGTTCATATTAGTTCATGGTCATGCCTAACCAATTTCATATTCATAACATGTGATTAAACCTAAATGTAACAATTTATGTAACATTAATCATAAAAATAATTCTAAATAAATTATTCTAAGCATGAATTCATTCAAACAAGATCAAGAGTATTTAAATATATGAACATACTCTATCATATCATAAATCATGAATTTAATTAAACAAAATTCATATATTTTATCATATTTTTCCTAAACTAGCATAAATAGCATATATTTCACAAAATAAATTTCTAAAGCATAATTTAATTAATCCTAGGCATGCTACTACTACATTACACTAAGAAAATAATATAAAGTATTAAATAATAAAATAAAATCACACCTAGAGTTGGAAGGGATGGCTGATGCGTGAGCTACTAGGGAGAGAGAGTGATTTTTTATGTGTTCTTGGAAATGAATCGTGAGGGGCATTTATAGGTGTGGTTGAGGGGCTTATGCTGCAATTTATTTAATGCTTAGGCTGATGACTAGTATTTTAGGGTAGGTAGGTGTATAATTATAGGGTATTAAGGTGCCTACTTAGGTGTATATGTAATGTAAGTGCATATGTATACATAAGTGATGTAAAAATTAGGTCATCATAAAAAAATTATAAAATAGGGTGAAATTAATAATAAAATTATAGTAGAATCTCTATATTTTAGTTTTAAATGAGAAAAATTGTAAAAGAAAGAGAATCAAAAGAGCTTTCCGATGATTATAAACATTTTATGTTTAAATTTAAAGTAGTAAGCGTTCGGAATTTTGAAAAATATGAGAAAATACATAAAATGGAGCTAGGATGAGATTCAATTTCCCAAAAAGTGTTCATGATTCATAAAATAATTTACGGATTATTTTGAGTATAATATTGAGTAGGAAACACCGTACGGTTTGAAAGTTAGTTTTTACGGCGAGAATAGTACTTTAGGAAAAATAGGAAAAATTTATAGAATGATCTAGGATTTGAATTAGGGTTTGGAAAAGGTCTTAAAATTCATAAAATAATTTGAGGATCATTGTAGTTATAATATTGTATAGGGAAAACATTCAAATTCGAAAATGTATAAATTGATACTACAGGAGTTTCAATGAGAATTAGGGTTCAGGAAGGATACCATAATTCATAAAATTTCACAAGGATTCATTTGAACCTAATATTTGATAGGTAAAAGTGTCCCAATAAATTCCTACGGTTAGGAACTAGGGACCTAAAGGGAATTTTTGGCGAACAAATTTCAAAGGTTATCTTAGGGTAACAAAAGTTAGAATATAAATCCAGAAAATATGAAATCTAACCTTCAAAGGTTCCTTAAGGATAATGTGAAGGTTTAGGCTCGGTGAATGTATAATGATGTGGGTCTTATACAAAGATTTTTCAAAGAAATTAGAACATAATGTCACATGATTCATATGAAATGAAACACATAATGGATCGAGGCTTGCTTTTAACCCTATTTCTTCTTGCCCCCGAATCCGGGCTGTTACAAAACCATTCCACTAATAAAATTATTTTAAATCCTTGTACATCTTATTACTTTCGGGGTGGATAGAATATGCCGATTTGTGAGCCTCACTCAAGATTACCCGTTTCAACCCTTCGAGTACCACAATACGGTTCTTGAAACGAAGAAGGCCGGTTTCATCGAACTCAAAATATCAATATTATGAATATATAATGAGAAACTAAACGTAAGAGAGATGATAAAGTTTCAGGGATTAGGATACATTTCCAAGAACAGAATTAGCAAGATAAACACTTTAGGGTCATTATCTGAAAATGACCTTATGGAGTTAACTTCTTGCGAATCCTGTCTCAAAGGAAAGATGTCCAAAGTTCCTTTTAAAGGGACTGTGGAACGTACCTCTGGAGTCTTGGATTTGATCCATTCTGATGTTTGTGGACCGCTTAGTGTAAGCTCTAGAAACAATCATCAGTATTTTATAACCTTTACTGACGACTTTAGTCGATGCAGTTATGTATACTTAATGAAGTATAAAAATGAACCCTTTGAGAAATTCTTAGAATTTCAAAAGGAGGTTGAGAACCAAATTGGTCACAAGATCAAAGTCCTTCGATCCGATTGAGGAGGCGAGTATTTTAGTGAAGAATTCCTTAATCATCTCAAAGATAATGAGATTATCTCTCAGTGGACTCCTCCGGGAACTCCTCAGCTTAATGGAGTTTCTGAGAGAAGGAATCGAACCCTACTTG
>JBBMKE010399525.1:0-12660 GCA_037834125.1 Lippia alba | reverse complement strand
GTAAGTAATTTCCTCAACCAAAGTATCTCTGCTACTCCTCGTGCCACTCCTCGAAACTCGGCTTCTGCACTCGAGAGGGCAACCACCTTTTGCTTCTTACTTTTCCAGGTTACTACATTACCTCCTACCAGCGTGAAATAACCAGAAGTCGACCTCCGATCACTTGGACTTCCTGCCCAATCGGCATCTGTATAAGCCGCAATCTCCAAGTGCCCATTTTTCTGAAAAATAATTCCTCTCCCCGGACACCCCTTTAAATATCTACACACTCGGATAGCTGCCTCCATATGCGCCTTCTGCGGTCTGTGCATAAATTGACTCAATACCCCCACTGCATAGGCTATATCCAGTCTGGTGTGAGCCAAGTAGATTAACTTTCCAACCAAGTGTTGATACTGCAATTTGTCTGTCTCTTCTACTCCATCTACAATTCTTAGACCATGGTTTACTGCCATGGGAGTGTCTGCCGGCTTACATTCTAATAATCCTATCTCAGCCAGTAAATCAAGCACAAACTTCCTCTGCGAGATGTATATTCCTTTCCTTGAGCGTAGCACCTCTATCCCAAGGAAATACTTCAGGGGCCCAAGGTCTTTCATCTCGAATTCAGTGAACAAATTCCTCCTAAGAGTAACCATTTCCTGTTGATCGTCCCCCGTAATGATCATATCATCAACATAGATAATCAGGCATGTCACTAGTTCACCTCGCCTTTTAATGAATACGGTATGATCTGAGTTGCTCTGGTGATATCCATACCTCTTCATTGCGGCTGAGAATCTCCCAAACCACACTCGGGGTGACTGCTTTAGCCCATACAGAGCCTTCTTCAACCTGCAAACCTCCCTGCTGCTGAATTTCCCCATGAATCCTGGTGGTGGTTCCATGTATACTTCCTCCTTGAGGTCCCCATGCAGAAATGCATTCTTCACATCAAACTGATGAAGCTCCCACTCTCGGTTAGCTGCTATGGAGAATAGCACCCTGATGGTGTCAATCTTCGCCACCGGCGAAAAAGTCTCTGAGTAATCAATCCCATACGTCTGTGTGTATCCCTTTGCTACCAGCCTCGCCTTATACCTCTCAATGCTCCCATCTGCTCGATGTTTTACTGTAAACACCCAACGACAAACAACAATCCTTTTCCCATCAGGTACAACACACTTTTCCCAAGTTCCACTTTTCTCTAACGCTTCCATTTCTATTTCCATTGCTTTAACCCATTTTTCATCCTTGAGAGCCTCTTCTACTTTACTCGGAATTCTGACTGACTGAACTGCTTTTGTATGTGCCAAGGCTTGAGGTGCTACATTCCTCCTGACCATGTTGGCTATTGGGTATCTCGGGGTCCGGCCCACATGATCTGGTTCATATCGTTTAGGGGGAACACCTCTGGTTGACCGAGGGGGCAATACATATCTTGTATTCCCACCTGCATTATCCTCACAATTTCTATCCTCCCCCTGTTCCTCACTACTCCCTGCACTGTTATCATCATAAGGAATAATAGGGACATAAGTATCAACAGTTTTCCTTACCTCAGGAGTACTCGTCGGGTTGGTGGTGGAGATGGTAGGGTTTGTGGATGGCACCATGGGAGTTGATGGCTCGGTGGTTCCGCCTACTTGCTCTTTTGGGACTACATCTGGCCAAGAGAGTGGTGGCACCCTACTAAGTGGATCCTGCTGACTACTACGACTCTCCCCCTGGCCACTGAGGGGGCTTGCATAAAAGTATTCCGTTTCGACAAAGTTACAATCCATTGTGGTGTACAACCTACCAGAAACAGGATCATAACACCGATAACCCTTCTGATGGACCCCATACCCCAAAAAGACACACTTCATAGAACAAGAATCAAGTTCGTACGAGTGAGCTTAGGAATATGAACAAAGACAGAACACCCAAAAACCCGTGGAGAAAGAAAGAGAGTAGAAGGGATGTAAACCTGTGTAGAAAGACTCTGGAGAGGAGTGCAAAAGTTGAGCGGTTTAGAGGGTAACCTATTAACTAAGTAGACTGAAGAAGCAACAGCTTCGGGCCAGAAGGACTGAGGACAACAAGACTCAATGAGTAGAGACCTAGACATTTCTAACAACTGACGGTTCTTCCTTTCTGCTACACCATTTTGCTGAGGTGTATGGGGACATGAAGTTTGATGAATTAGCCCATGTTCACGAAAGAACTGTTTGAGAGTGGAGTTAACAAATTCCCCCCCATTATCTGATCTCAAGACTTGCACATGTGTCTTAAACTGGTTGTAAACCATGTGATAGAATTCAATGAACTTTGACGCAACTTCAGATTTATTTCTCAAAAAATAGACCCAGGTCATTCGGGAACAATCATCAATGAATAAAACGAAGTACTTAAAACCATGATTTGAATCAGTGTTCGGGACGGGTCCCCATACATCAGAATGCACTAAAGAAAACACAGTTTCAGACCTAGAACTAGACACGGGATAGTTTTGTCTGTGACTCTTAGCTAAAGAACAAGTATCACAAACTGACAATTTTGAGGAAAAAATTGGGGAAGTAACAACTGGAGATACCCTAGTGAAGCATGACCTAGACGACGGTGCCACAACCACTGTTGGCGGTTCACAGTCCCGTGAGCAAGCGCTGCAGTCCATTGTTGAGCCACCTCGTCGACATAGTATAAGCCACGCTACTCAGTACCACGCTCAATCACCTTTTCCGAACGAATATCCTGCAATAAGCAAAACGTGGGAAACATCAATAGCATGCAATTCAACTGTTTTATAACTTGACTAATAGAAAGTAGTTTGCAAGATAAACTCGGAATATAAAGATATTTTTCAATTTCAGATTTGGGGCTACTGTCACTGTTCCTACCCCCTGAACATCCAAAACACCCCCACTGGCATTCAAGATCCCATCTTTAGGGGAAAAAGTAAAGTTTTCTAAATCCGAGCGGTCATATGTCATCGTATCTGTGGCCCCACAATAAAAAATCCATCGAGACTTGGATATTTCGCGAGGAGTTCCGGTGTGGAGTGATGAACCTCTCTCATTACAACTTGAAATATATTTGGGGGTGGAATTACAATAATCATAAAATGAGGGGTTTTTACTACAAGGGGAAAAATGAAATTAAAAGAAGAGGAGGGGTAGGAGTGTAAATTCACTCCTAGCCCTATACCTAAATAAGCGGCCCCCTTTTCCCCATTTGTTTCAACAGCCGCTGCTGTCTTCTCCTCCAGAATTCTACCCTCACCGGATCCTTCTCCTCCGCCAGCGGCGATAGATGCCGCACCGAGGTTTGGTGCCGTGGCGTCCCGCCCTTCTGGCCAGCCAATTATCTCGTAACACCCTTCTATCTTGTGGTCTATCCGCTTACAGTGGTCACACACCGGAGGTCCGCCGGTGGTGTTACTGCTGGTACTGTGATTTCCGACGCCCCCAACGGTCGGAGTCCACCGTGGAGCCGCCGGCGCCCGCCTTGGTGGCCCACCGCCTCTGGGTTTTGTTCTTCTTCCTCGCCCCTGACCTGTGTTCGTCGGACCTGTTTTTTGGCGAGCAACCCCGCTCCAAAGCCGGTTTCTGGTGCCGATGATGATGGCCATTCCCCCAGTATGTCCCTTCGGTTTTCTTCTCTTCGAATTGTCGCGTAAGCCTTTTCGACCATGGAAAGTGGATCCTCCTTCAACAAATCCCGACGGTCCAATTCGTATTGCTCGTTGATTTCGGCAAGGAACTGAAACAACTTGGTCTCGGCTCTGAGACGGTTAAAGGCTGCGATATCCCGCTCGCACGCCATCGGGTTGGTTTGGCGGATCTCAATCTCTCTCCAGATCTGTTGGAGATTGCTGTAATAGGTCTCGATACTATCGCTTCCCTGCTTCATGTTGTTGGCCCGGACCGTGAGGTCAAAAATTTGTAGGCCGTCGCTGCTGTGACTGTAAGTGGCATTGAGGCTGTCCCACATGATTTTGGCCGATGGGAACTCAGCAAAGAGGGTTACCAGGTCCGGTTCCATATTGTGTAGCAACCATGTGCACACGATCAGGTCTGTTTGTTCCCACTTCGTGTATGCTGATGAATCGGTCGCTGACGGTGGGGGGTTTCCGGTCAGATGGTGTAACCTCCCTCTCCCTCCGATCTCCATCTTCATTAACCTTGACCAAAGGTAGTAATTGAACTGGTTTAATTTAATGTTGATTGAAACTGATTGAGTCATATTGGTTTGGGACTGACTGTTTTCAGGTTGTATTTTTAGGCTGCTGAGAATACTGGCTAATTGGGTGGCTAGGGATTCGTCTTGCTGGTGCGATCCCTTACCGGAACTACTGCCGTTGTCTTCGTCCATGGCTGGGAAAGGTTAGGATCGGGGTAGATGATGAGCAAGGTTCAGATCCAATTAATAGATCGTCACCCGCTCTGATACCATGTTAAAGTTTAGAGAATTCATGTTGGGAGGAAAAAATATGTTTATTACTTCTGCTTCTATGCTTCTGTGTAATTATCGATACAATACAATACACAAGATATACTACCAAACTTAGGCTAAAAAAGGAAAATACAATCTCAGCAGCTAATCACGGGATTATGCCAAATCCCCCTAAATATTTACTTTCCTATCTCTTACGGAGAGTATACAAGAAAAGCTTGATAATCAATTGCATAAAATTCGGGCCCTTGTTGCCTTTCATTCATAGGCCATAGCCTTGTTTTCCTCCGGAGTCAAAAAAACTGGACCAGCTTCCCCTTTTCAGTTATGACCAACCTGTATAGATCAGATTATTCAAGCTTTTTATAATACAAGCGAACAGGCATCGTCTCGTTATGAAACTTGGCATAAATGTTGAGTGGTGCGTCCTCGTCATCCACAGAAGGAAGAAATGGTTCCAGACGAAGGGGTTCCACACCAGGACAATGAAATGGTTCCAGAGGAACTTGTTCAAGATCATAAACCAGGCCTTCTTCATGATCATAATCCAGGTGCGGAAACTGCAGAGAAGGAAGATCTGGTAGGTTCCAGAGCAGGAACATTATACGACGACATGTTGTGTAGGAAATTAGATCACTATCTGTCAATCTATCCTCGATTATTAAACAAGACCCAATTTTTGTCTCTTAGATGGCCTTTTTTTTTTTCCTTTTTTTAAATTTATTTATTTACTCATTTAACCAAACAGAGAACGTGTTTTAGTCCGTTACTTATTTTCTCACATCTTTAAATTTTATATTTTTTTTAATTTTAATTTTTTGAACACCTATTCTAACTGTTTTGTGCTTAATCTCATCGGTCACAGAACTCTCAAATTATTTATTTATTTTTATCACTTATTTATTTTTATTTTTTCACACTTCATTAATTTTTTATTATATTTTTTTATTTTCTACTAGATGTTATTATATTCGACCAAAAAATAAAATATTATCTTATTTTATTTATTATTTATTTATCATAAAATTATATTAAAAATAATTATAAATAAAATAATAATATGAAAAATTTTAATTTAATATTTTTTTTTGGCACATGCATCGAGTGTGCAAAGGTACTAATATATATTAGACAAAGGTGATGCCTTGATGTCCTCTTTTTTTCCCCCTATTTATTTATCTTTTATGGTCTCTTACGATTTTCTCTCATCTTTTCTATTTATTTATTTTCTTCTCCTACATTTTCTTATCTTTTCTTTTCACTCACCTTATTTCAATTAATTTTCTTTTCTTTTGAATTTTTTTAAAATTATTTTTCTTTTCTTTTGAATTTTTTTTACAGATAGTGTCCTTTGATATTTTATATTTTTATATTAATTCAATAATTATATTAAAAATACTGATAAATATATATTAATATAAAAATTATTTCTAAAAATATTTTAAATAAAAGAATTTTATAATTTGTACACACAACGAGTGTACAAAAATTATTAGTTGTTATAAGGCGCCCTTTATTTAGGGACGGATCTCTTTTTTCTCCCTTTTCAACTAGGAAGGGATTTTAGTCCCGCGGATATGCGGGATTAGTTTCTTTAAAAACTAATTCCTAATCAAATATTATAAGACTACAAGCCTAATTAGAATTCCTTGACCAATAAAATTGATATGGATTCCTTGAGCAACAAACTTACATTTTTGAAATATATTTCTATTCATTATTTTGCAGTTTATTTTTTCAAAATTTTTAATCAACTCTGCTTTTTTTTCTGTTTTATTATTGATCATTATACACAATTGAAAATTTTGATTATGTTTTAATAAAATATATACTATTTTGACAATTTTCAAATATACGTCTATATATATATATATATATATATAGATTTAACATGATATCTTTATCTTTCAAAACTTGTAACATATTTTATTTTTCTTTATATGTGTGGAAATATATTATACAATTTAAAAGTTTTATTTTTATTTATTTTAATTTTAAGGAATGTAATTTTCTTATATTCTTAAGCATACATCTCATTTCTTATTTTTTATATAATTGATAATAAGTTTAGTTTTCTATTTAATAAATTTCTCTCTAATTTCAGTAGTATTTCTATCAGTAGTATTTCTTTTGTGTAATATTTTCACTTGCTATTTAGATATTTTAAATAAAATTTTGGTTCAAGAGCAATTATTTTAATAATATATCTTAATTTATTTTTTGGTTATATTTGTAATTACTATTATGAAAAATCTCAATAAACTTTAAAACGTGAACTAATTACTATAGTCGAGGTAATTATAATTTAAAGATTGAGTGACGTGCATATAGTTTAGTTAGATAACTAATCATTATAATTTCATTTTTTGCATTTTTCGCACTGGGGTGAACTAGACTGTTTTCGTGTATTTAAATCAGGGTATTAGTGTGACTTTTGTGCCAAGGACTTCTTTTACAATAAAGTGACCAAACATGTGCAGAAATGGAGTGTTTATAATGACTTTATATGAGCAGGGGTGGGGACTTGTCACATGTGAGAATGAATATGATAAAGGTACAGGGACTGAAAGATCAAACACTTGATTCATATATAAATGATGCTTATTGTTTTTGTGATTGGTGCAGTTTTTACATAACCAAAGTTTGAATGATGCTTCTTTCTTTCTTGTTGTAGCTTAATGCATTGGGATTGGAGGCCATTACAGCTTATCAATTTAGTGATTTTATTTCTTTGAACTTAGGTATTAATGTTGGTTAACTTTCTATTTAAATTTCATCCAAGATTGTTTAAGTATTGATGATATTTTTTGGTAGTGAACTACAAGCTTGGGAGATTCTGTGTTGCTTTTAATTTTCAGCTTTTATTCACATATCTTCAACTCTTGAGCTTTAAAAATAACGTTTGGTTTGATATTTATAAGTGTTGACTTGCACTACATCTTTGATCGGCTCGTGTCTGAATTTTTGGCTTTCTTGAAATAGGTATTGTTTGAATTACGCATCAAAAATTTTTTTGGTCATAAAGACAGGGACGGAGCCAGGATTCGCCGGGAGGGGGCCCGAAAATTCCTAATGTAAATAATATTTTTTGAAGAGTAGTGAAATCGTAATTTATTTTAAAATAAAAGGGATAAAATCTATAATTAGGGGGGCGAAAATCTAAAATAAGAAGGGCAAAATTATAAAATTTTCTAAAATTTATAATTAATAAACGAAAATTTTTAAAATTTAGGGGGCCGAAAATAAAATTTTTCTAAAAAATATGGGTGACAAATAAAAATTTTCAAAATTTAGGGGGAGGAAAACAAGAATTTTCAAAATTTAGGAGGGGCGGGGGCCACCCGCAGGCCCCCTGTAGCTCCGTCCCTGCATAAAGAGAACCAACAAGGCAAAACTATCTATCCTCCTCAAAACTGAGGTCATCAGGGGGCTTCTCCGACAACAACAATTCTTCACGCATGCTTTGCCCTCTTTTGGCAAGATTATCGGCCAGGCCATTAGCGGACCTCTTGATGTGCTTCAACCGGCATTCCCAAGGATTTCTCATGAGTCGCCGGCAATCCTCTACAATTCCCCCAAACGGTTTTGATGACTAGTAATATCTTCGTCATTAATAAGTTTTACCACATTTTCCGAGTCACACTCAACTTCGACTCGTTGATATCTCCGATCCCAAGCAATTCTCAGCCCTTCTCTTAGCCCCAAAATTTCTGCCACATCAATGGGGACATCTCTAAGTTTTATAGCAAATCGCACCTGCCACAACCCACGATCATCGCGGACAACTCCCCCGGCTGCAACCGACTTGTTCCCCCGGCCACCTGTTTCTGCATATATTCTTGAATTGTTGGCACAGGGTTTGTCCCGCCTAGCCAGGGTCTTTCTTTCTTGTGTCGTGTCTTCCGTTCGCTAGGATTGGATTTGTGTACGGTCTATAATCGTATATGAGTTCGGTCTTGGTGCGGGGGATGTGGTGGCCCATGCTAGGGCACTACATCTTAAGGTGGTATCAGAGCTTCGGGTTGCAAAACCGGAGTTCTAGTGTCGAGTCTGTCTAGGTCGTACGACTTTGGACAACTTGTCAATGTGCGCTTGCATTTAATTGTTAATTATTGCTTCCTTTGAATGCGTAATTGTTGCATATTACTTACGTTGGGCATAAAATTGACCGATCATGCATTTTCAGTGCTTATTATTTAGAATGCCTCGATATAGAGATCGTGAGCAAGATCGCAGGCACGATCGTGAGCGAGACCGGGATAGACGCCATCAAAGACATCATCGTTCTCGTACACTCCGAAGAAGAGAACGAGGAGCTAACCTCGAGAACTTTATGGATGCGGTGGTAAATTATGTTGAGAGGAGGTTACAGCACCACCGCCACCACCTCAGGCTCCCGCTCCGTTACAAGAGGGCAGGTTATCTTAAGCCCAATGGGACTTTCACTCTTACCAACCTCCACAATTCCACGGTGGTAACGATGTTCTAGTCGAGAATTGGTTAGCCAAGATACAAGATATTTTTCGGGTGTGCCGTTGTAGCCTGTAAGAAATGGTCGACCTCTCTATCTTCCAACTTCAAGGGGAGGTAAAGAATTGGTGGAACACCGCCAAAATGTAAATTCAGGCCAACGGAGACAATCTCACTTGGGAGGTTTTTGAAAGAGAATTCAAGAATAATTACATTCCACCTTCATCGAGAACCCGAAGACTTATAGAGAGTTCTTTGATCTCAAACAAGGAGGGAGAACCGTGACTGAATACATTTTGGAATTCAACCGATTAGCTCCCTATGCACCACACTTTGTTGGAGATGACGAGCACAAGGTCATGCAATTCGTGGATGGTCTTCGAGATGACATCAAGGATATTATCGGGGTTTCTAACATGAGAACTTGGGCAAAGGCTACGGATAAAGCCTTGAAGGCCGAGGCCAAGTTAGTGAAGAGC
Organism: Lippia alba; assembly: GCA_037834125.1. Taxonomy (NCBI): domain Eukaryota; kingdom Viridiplantae; phylum Streptophyta; class Magnoliopsida; order Lamiales; family Verbenaceae; genus Lippia; species Lippia alba. The sequence goes on along the minus strand of JBBMKE010399525.1, from coordinate 3,298 downwards.
TGGTCTAAGGCTTACCAAGTCAGTTTAGGATCCGGATCGAGCTCGGGAAAGAGGCCCGCTTATCAACAATTTCAACCTCAAAGGGGCACTAACAACAACAAGAAACTGAAGCCCTTTGGAAAGGCTCCGGCTCAATCGGTGCCACCGGGTCCTTATCAAGAGCAAGGACGACCCGGATGTTCGTCTTATGGCCATCCTTCTCACCATTACGACCATTGTCGTCGCCGCTTAGGTTTATGCTTGCGGTGTGGAGCCGCGGACCATAAAGTTGATACTTGTCCAAGAAGGCCGCCAAGACCTCAATAAGGGGGCCAAGATCGATGATCCAAGCCCGAGCTTACGCAATCTGAGGTGAAGAAGCTGGTGCCAACATCGACCCTGATGCCGTGGTTGAAGGTACTATCCACATACATGGCATATGCATACACGCATTATTTGATCTGGGTGCCACCCACTCTTTTCTCTCTCGTGGTGTGGTTGTTTCCTTGCCTTTGCTTGTTCCGTACACTTCTTCTTACTTTGTTATTAGTTCTCCTCTTGGGGGGAGCTTAGAGACGGATCGGGTGTTTAGGGAAGTATCGGTGAGTATTGAGGGTCGTAATTTTCCTGCAAATTTGATCGAGATGCCCATAGAGAGATATGAATTGATTTTGGGCATGGATTGGCTTTTTCGTCACCGGGCCGTTATAGATTGTTTTGAGAAGAGGGTTTGTTTAGACTCAAAGGTCTTCGTTGGAGAGGGTTCTAAGACTCCACCGCTTGTTTCGTTTGTGGAAGCTTATGGTTTGATCCGGAAAGGGGCTACGGGATTCTTGGCCTATCTACTTAACAAGCCTAAGGACCAAGCCAAGATTGAGAAAACCGAAGTGGTGAAGGATTTTATGAGTGTTTTCCCCGAGACTTTGGATTTTCTACCGCCGGAAAGAGATGTTGAGTTTGTAATAGATTTAATTCCGGGAGCAGAGCCATATTTGAAGTCTCCTTACCGAATGGCTCCAGCCAAGTTGAAAGAATTGAAAATTCAACTCGATGAACTTCTCAAGAGTGGTTACATCCGACCGAGTTGCTCGCCATGAGGTGCATCAGTTCTATTTGTAAAGAGGAAAGATGGAACCTTAAGAATGTGTATTGATTATCGCGAGCTAGATAGGATGACGGTTAAGAATAAGTACCCACTTCCATACATTGAGGAACTCTTTGATTTGTTGTAAGGTTCGAGGGTCTATTCGAAGTTGGATCTTCAGCAAGGGTACTATCAATTAAGGATTCGGGAAGAAGACATTCCCAAGACCGGGTTCAACACTCGATATGGACATTTCGAGTTTGTAGTCATGCCATTTGGACTAACGAACGCTCCCGCCGCCTTTATGGATATGATGCACAGCATCTTCCGACCTTACCTCGATAAGTTTGTAGTGATCTTTATCGACGACATCCTCGTGTACTCTAAATCTCCCGAAGAGCACGCTCAGCATCTCAAGATTGTTTTGGAAACTCTTAGGGAGCATCAATTTTTTGCCAAATTCAGCAAGTGTGAATTTTGGATCGACCAGGTGAGTTTCTTGGGTCATATTATATCCGGTAATGGAGTTGAAGTGGATCCTTCTAAGATTGAAATCGTGGTACATTGGGAGAAGCCGAAAAATGCCACGGAAGTAAGGAGTTTCTTGGGACTAGCGGTTTATTACCGGAGGTTTGTAAAGGATTTCTCTAAGATCGCGTCCCCATTGACCCGATTAACCAAGAAGGATGTGAAGTTTGATTGGGATGAGGATTGTGAAGCGAGTTTTTGGATTTTGAAACAGAAGTTAACTTCAGCTCTGGTGTTAGCACTACCCGAGGGTCCTGATGGATTTGTAGTGTTTAGCGATGCTTCGAAAGAAGGTCTGGGTTGTGTTCTCATGTAGAATGGTCGTGTGATTGCTTATGCCTCAAGGAAATTAAAGGATCATGAACAAAATTATCCTACCCACCACCTCGAACTAGCTGCAGTGGTGTTTACTTTGGGCAAGTGGCGCCATTATCTCTATGGGGTTACTTTTGAGATCTACACCGACCACAAGAGCCTCAAGTATCTGTTCACTCAGAAGGATTTGAATAGGAGACAAAGGCGTTGGTTGGAGTTCCTAAAAGATTATGATTGTACCATCCATTACCATCTAGGTAAAGCCAACGTGGTCGCAGATGCTTTGAGTAGAAAAGCGAGCGTATCTGCTTTGAAAGTGGATTTGAGAGAGAGTATTTAGCCTACGGTGATTAAGGCTCGTGTGCCTAACATAACAATACAACCCGATTTGCAACAGAGATTGTATGATGCTCAATCTAGAGATCCTGAGATTCAGAAGTTGGTATTGAAGGCCCAGGATGATCCGGAGTGTCCGTTTGGTTTTGATGACACAGGTTTGCTAAGATTCGAGACCCAAATTTGTGTGCCCGAGAAGTTGAAATGGATAATTCTAGAAGAAGCTCACAGATCGGCTTATTCAATCCACCCAGGAGGTACAAAGATGTACCGAGACTTGAAAGGTTATTATTGGTGGAGAGGTATGAAGAAGGATGTGGCCGAGTTTGTGAAGCATTGCAAGATGTGTCAATTAGTGAAAGCCGAGTATCAGAAGCCTGGAGGTTTGTTGCAACCGTTACCGATCCAAGAATGAAAATGGCAGCAGGTTACCATGGATTTTGTGACGAGTTTTCCTAAGGCTAAAGGCGGAGTAGATGGGATATGGGTCATAGTTGATCGTTTCTCCAAGTCAGCGCACTTCCTTGCGGTCCGGATGTCGGATAATGTGAAGAAACTTGTAGATAAGTATTGCAGAGAGGTTGTCAGACTCCTCGGGGTTCCTCTTAGTATAGTTTCTGACCGGGATCCGAAATTTACATCCAAGTTGTGGTGAGAACTTCAAGGGGCTTTGGGATCTAAGCTTAATTTTAGCACAGCTTTCCATCCTCAGACCGATGGACTGTTGGAAAAGGTAGAGTAAACGTATCGGAAATTTTAAAATTTTCTAAGCAAGAAGGATCTTTGAATCTCTCGATTATCGTATTGGATTCGTGGTTTCAAGAAACTCACATAGGTAGTAGTTTTCTTGTGACGCTAGTACCGCCTACTAGAACGCCCTTCACGCGGAATGTCTCTCTAACAGCTCTTGATTAGATCTCCAATGCAACGATCCTCTAACGGTATCCACACCAGTCGCAGAACACTATCAAACTAGGGAGAATGCTAGTTCTGTGGCTTGTGTTTTGGCTAGGGAAGCTGTAATTTGAAAACCTTTCTTTTGTTTATTTTCTCAAA
>JBBMKE010399514.1:0-12662 GCA_037834125.1 Lippia alba | reverse complement strand
TCCTTTTCCCATTCACCTTACTGAGCGAGGGGGCTAACGCACACCCACTAATATGTATAAGAGCAAAGCGCGTATCAGAAGGGTGGACTCGTGAACCGGGGCTAGGGTTTTCCATACCAAAATAGTTGAAAATACCCAAAATAGATATAAGTTCGCAAACCATTTAGAAACGCCTATCCCGTTTCACAAGTACCAATCAGGACAAGACAGAATGCTCGGCGAGTATGAGCCACAAGCCATCACCACCAATACAGGACAAGACAGAATCATAAATCAAAGTACAATCCAACCTCACACTGAGTGACAGAGAGAGTTGGCCTGCTCAAACTATCAAGGATAGGACATACCTCAGGGGGAAGCGATCCCATAAGAGTCCTCCCCGACCCTTGGGCCGAAGGCTCAAGATAAGTTACCTTCCCTCCAGCACGGGTCGTGTGAACATATCTCAAAGTGGAGCAAAGTATAGAGGCTGGTCCGACGGCCCTTGCCGTACCGGCATCCCCTCTAACCCGCTCCGCGATCCCAAATCAGAAAATAGGACAGGGCAGGATAAAATGCTAATATTTCATAGACTTATCTCGCAAGTAACCAGGATAGGACAGAATAGTTTCCAAGATGCTTACATATGGCTTTCATAATAATTTCGAAAATCCAAAGATGGTTCACAAGATCATAAACATATCATAACAGAACATGTAGTAGCATACAATATAGTATACTCACATACAGGGGTGGAAATCATCACATAAAGGCTATAGGTCCCACTATTATACAAAACCTAAACCTCACCTCGAACCAAGTAGAGTCTGAGAGTGTGAAGGGCTAAACACTCTATACGTCGGGCTCGCCCGGATCATCAAACTCTGGAAATAAGATATACAAAACCAGATTTAGACTCTATATGAACCAACTGAGACGCACGACGTGCAAAGATGAATGTTATGAAATCATGAGATGAAGTAAGCAATTAAGCACATAGCATAATATCACCTAATTCTCCAAATCATGCATAAAACATAGTATATTAAGGTTCATAGATACATAAGAGATCATATGGAAGCATACAACTCAAGAATCAATTCAATCGGATCACAAAAACACAACAAAGTGAAGTGAAAATGTGCACAGGGCTCCGAAATGGCCTTTCCAATGCATAAGGAAGCACGGGAATGACCTTGCCCAGGCCAACCCTCAGCGGAACTGGGAACGACCATTCTCAGCTAAGGCTAAGATGGGAACGGCCATTTCCCTTCTCGGTTGGTGATGTGTCCAGGGCTGGGAACGCTGTTTCGGGCTTCAGGCCAAAATGGAAATGGCCGTTCCCATGCCTAGAAGTGGGCAGAAATGTGTCATCTTGAGCAAGGTCTCGGGAAACTCCATTAATGGCCTCCCAAGCTCGATCCAACACCAAAACTAACACAAAAACTTCACCTAAAACACATATATGAACATATTAAGCATGCTAGGCACATAGAGATCAAATTCCCCATGTTTAGAAAGGATTTTCACTCAAAATCTCCCAAACCCAAAATCATGAAATTCAAGCAATAGACATGGAGATATGCAATTCTAGTATCCTAGTTCGAATACTCAGCATACACAATCGTTTAAGGAGTAATTAGACCAACAAATCATGCTTGGAAACTCAAGAATGCAATAATATTCCCAACTTGCCATACAAACCTATCTCTCCACAATCAACATTCAATCACCAATTCACAAGACCAAAACCAAGTTTAGAGTTAGATTCTTACCTCAATTCAATGAAGGAAGAAGGAAAGGATGATATGAGCTCTTGGCGAGATGTGCTCCCCAACTTGTCTTCTCTTCAATCTTTCTCCATAAATGCTCTCCCTCTTGTGACTTGTGTGAGGTTCGAAATGAAATAAGAAAGGGGATCTAGAATTATATAAGGCGGTAGGTAGAGTTTCGGTTTTAGGTCAAATTAGGGTTTTCCGGTCTAAAGTGTCTCCCGAGTTAAATGAACCAAAGTAAAAGGCTTTTAAGTTATAATTGGGTTTCAAAAGGTTATATAATTCCAATGGGTTTGAATTTACAAAACAAACCAACAACAGTGTCGGAATTTGGATTGGAATTCTCAAGCTAATATCAGCCCGATCAGCCCATGAACTTTGCCTAAATTAAATTAGGCCCAAATACAAATAGGCCCAAGTTGCTTTTCACATAATGAACCTAATTACTAAGTTAAATTCCACATTGTCATGCAAGAATTCACATTTATCATTTATTCCAATTTTTGTCGATTACGTAACGTTGACACTCAAAGTTATAATTAAACACATAATTTCATAATTAAACTCTCGCGTGACACTTTCCTGGGCGTGCTCATGAACGGGGTGTCACAACCTGCCCCCTTGGGAGAACCTAGTCGCCAGGTTCACTATTCTGCGGAAACAAACCCAGATACAATCTCTGCATCTTCAGATTTCTGATCACGCCACAACACCCGGACCAACGGAATCTGCTTGTTTCTCAACACTTGTACTTTCCGATCCTGAATCTTCACTGGGTGTTTCACAATCGTCAAGTCGGGCTCTAATTGAACTTCCTCAACCTGGAAGATAGTAGACTCATCAGAGTAGAACTTATGAAGTTGAGAGACATGAAACACGTTATGAATCCCGATCAAGCTCAATGGTAAATCCGATCTATAGGTCACCTCACCAATCGTCTCTAGAATCTCAAACGGACCAAGATACCGCAGACTCAACTTCCCTCCTTGGGAAAAGCCTTTCCTAGGCGAAGCCTTCAAGAAGACTGGATCCCCGACCTCAAACTCAAGAGGTCTCCGTCTCTTTTTCGGAGGGCCTCATACGGAGCCATCTTAATCGACGCTTGATAACTATTGTTGTAGGCAAACTCCACTAGAGCCAAATGCTTATCCCACTTGTGCTTAAAGTCTAATGCGCACGCCCTCAACATATCTTCCAAATACTTCATCAATCGCTCTGACTGACCATCTGTCTGAGAGTGTGATGTCATACTGAATTTGAGCTTAGTTCCTAAACATTGATGAAGATCCTGCGAGAAATGCGGTAAATCGTGGATCCCTATCCGACACGATACTGAGCGGTACCCCATGAAGTCTGACAAACTCATTGCAGTATAACTCCGCTAACTTGGGAACTTTGTCCGTCATCCTGACCTTAAGAAAGTGTGCGGACTTAGTAAATCGATCCACTACCACCCAAATCCCGTCGAAACCTCTCCTAGACTTTGGCAGGCCGGACACAAAGTCCATCGTCACCTGCTCCCACTTCCATTCCGGTATAGAAAGTGGTTGGAGAGTACCTCCAGGCTTCTGATGTTCTGCCTTGACCATTTGGCACATCAGACACCGCTTCATGAAGACTGCGATGTCTCTCTTCATGCCGCTCCACCAGTAGAGCTCTCTCAAATCCCGGTACATCTTCGTACCCCCGGGATGAATGGAATAACCTGCCTACTCAAGTATTACCCTCCTGAGCTAACTAGGCACACACTCTCACTCTAAAGTGAAACAGACTGAAGTTATCAAACCCAAACTTAGTCTCCGGATCAACCCTCGACTTTGAAATCAACCTCTGAATCTCGGTATCCAAACACTGAGCCTCAAGTAAACTTTGTCTGAAATTCGGCTGAACAGTAATGTTGGTCAACTTCGCCTCTGAAACCACAACCAATGAATCCTGCTCGGACAACTCAACCACCAAACTCAAAAAATACATTTTCCTACTCAAAGCATCGGCGACTACGTTTGCCTTACCCGGATGGTAGTGTATCTTGCAATCGCAGTCCCCTAAGAACTCCATCCACCTTCTCTATCTCAGATTAAGCTCTTTCTGTGTGAACAAGTACTGAAGGCTCTTAAGATCTGAAAATACCTCAAACGTAGACCCATAGAGGTAGTGCCCCACTTCGAAAGTGCACAGACCACCGCCGCAAGTTCCAAATCATGCGTCGGGTAATTTAGCTCGTGCACCTTCAACTTTCTAGATACATAAGCCACAACCTTCCCATTCTGCATCAAAACATAACTAAGTCCATTCTTAGACGCATCAGCATACACCGCGTAGTCCTCATTGCCCTCAGGCAAAGTTAAGATAGGAGCCGAAGTCAACTTATCCTTCAACAACCGAAAGATCCACTCACACTTATCATCCAACTCGAATACCGCATCCTTCTGAGTCAACCTCGTCAAAGGAACTGCAATCTTAGAAAAACCTTCCATAAATCTCTGATAATAACCCGCTAATCCCAGAAAGCTCCGAACCTCCGTGGCATTCCTCAGCTTCTCCCAATGTGTCACTGTCTCAATCTTAGAGGGATCGACCTCTATCCCATCACCCGAAATGATATGACCAAGGAACGCGACTCTATCAATCCAAAACTCACACTTACTGAACTTAGCGTACAGCTTGTGCTCCCTCAATGTCTCCAACATGATCCTCAAGTGCTGGGCATGCTCCTCAACCGATTTTGAATACACCAGAATATCGTCTATAAAGATCACAAGGAACTGATCAAGAAAAGGCCTGAATACTCGGTGCATCATGTCCATAAATAATGTGGGATCATTGGTCAACCCAAACGGCACCACTACGAACTCAAAGTGTCCATAACGTGTGTTGAAACCAGTCTAAGAGATGTCCTCGACTCCGATCCGTAACTGATAGTACCCCTGTCTCAAATCCAACTTAGAGAACACTCTTGAACCCTACAAACAATCGAACAACTCCTCAATATATGGCAATGGATACTTGTTCATAACCATCATTGTAACATCCCGATTTTTTCGGACGTTCAAGATCTCGCCACGTGTCCCCTTTTTGTATGTTTAATTATGTGATTATGTGATTCTGTGTTTTGCGTGGCCCTATTTTGAACTCTTTGAAAGTTTAGGGGCTTGTTTGCAATTTTCTCTTTTAGGGATTTTTTGGTCATTTTTTGTTCGGTCGAGATTTCGACCTCTTGACCCCTCCCACGCGTTCGGGGCATCGAATCAAGTCCGTAGACTCTAAGTTTGCCCAATTCTGACATCGTTTCCCCTTCTACTGTTCGTTTTGCGCACTAGAATCCGAGATAAATATCCCAGATCCTCGTACTTCGTGCCAGAACTCAGCTTCAGCCTTCTCCCTCTTCTTCCCGACGTGAAACACACACACCCACACACACTCAATGTGTGAAATTCAAACTCGGCCAATACTCAACGGAATTCGACGAACAAACAGTACTTTTCGATCAGCTCGACGACGCGGTCGCAACCATACCACTTTAAGTTGTAGCACCCCAAACGAAAGGCACTACAACCCCCGCACTATAGCCCCACACGTGTAACGAAATGGGAAGTCCGTACACGTACCAAGCCACAGCGAATAGGTGACAAACAAAAAAATCCAACCTAAGCTAGGCGGAACGTAGACCCTGGCTGAAAATTTAAATCTGCTCAGAGTACGCAATAAAATTTCATACAGAAACAGAAACATCAGGATCGACACACAAGCATACTTACAAGCAATGGCCACGGGCCGACATAATTTAAATCACACGAGCCACAATAAAACTTGGGCTCACAGGCCTCTTTTATAACGCAAGCAAACCCGACCAGGGCAATTTATATCCTACGTGGCACACAGACCACATCTAAATGCATACTAATACAAACTTACGATCAAACATATAAACTTATACAAATTCGAAATGCAAATGCGAAGTTACAAACTAAAAATACAGAAATGACTCAAAACAGAATCCACAGACTGACTCACACCGCCTAGCACGAACTCCGAAGCCCAACCTGGTACCAACAAAGCTGAAGACAAAGCAAACGGTCCACCCCGAAACCTGCACGACCCACTTGTCACCACCTGCGGGGCAACCTGAACCAAACTGAACAAAAACCAAGGACTCAGACTCAAGAATGAATTACACAGACGCATGACAATGCTCAACATGCATATGGATATGTATAAGTATTCATGTTGTGTCTCTAAGGTGGTGTTGTGGCCAAATTAAACATATCAATGCTTAAACACTTAAATGATGCGTTCATGTACGTATAATTTCAAATTCAAATCAATTATATGCAAATTAGAACCTCATATAATGTAATAAAATCATATACTACACTTAGGACACGTTCATGTGCACAATAAATGTAAATAAGAGAAATCGAAAGACAAAACAATTCAAATTATTTCATATTAATTCACATAGCACATAACCAATTTATATTAATTCATATATTGCATAACAAATTCATATATTCACAATTAAACTATCCTTACGTACAAAAGTTCATAATCAAATCCTATGAGTTCCATAAAATTCATTTTTCACATTTCATATAAAATTCATTTAATACCGTATCAATTAGATTACATAATATCATGTGGCGAATTCATTTAAACTCACGAAGTCACATATTAAATTCAAATAAATCATTCAATGTTCATTCAATCCATAATTCACATAACGTATTCAAATTCAACTTAGGCGATCAAACTTTAATTACGAAAGTTTCGAATTTAAATTGATCAAGATATAATAATTCATTTTTATATAATTACAATTATCATATTCGTCTATCACACACTTAGATTTAATTAATTCAATTCATACAATTTTAAACTTTTCTGAAATTATACAAAGATCCCTTCTACTAGAAATATATTAAACCTAGTGACATAAAACGAAATCAATTATCATCAACAATCATGGATTCATGCTTTCATAAATTCGTACCATATTTATTAATTCATCAAACATACAAGAACGAATTACAATTCAATATGATCAACAACTAAATACAATTCGACACAACGGGTTTCAATTTACAATTCAAACATTCATACATACCACATTTCATTCCAGACATACGGTAAGGTGTTTCTGACCAACTCCCAAGTCTTCAAGCAATCCTTGAAGCCAAGTTGCTTCCTTCACAACTTCTATAACGGCCATATACTCTGCTTCTGTTGTAGACAATGCCACCGTTGACTGTAAGGTCGACTTCCAACTAACTGGCGCCTTTGCTAAAGTGAACAAGTAGCCAGTTGTAGATGTTCGCTTATCCAAATCTCCAGCATAGTTAGAATCACAATATCCAACTATGTCTTGACCACGTGTTTCATCCCGCTTAAACAATAAGCCAACATCCGCGGTATCTTGAATATACCGCAGAATCCATTTCACAGCTTGCCAGTGAGCTTTTCCCGGATCATACATATATCTACTCACTGCACCAACTGCTTGTGAAATATCTGGTCTTATACACACCATTGCATACATTAGGCTACCAACTGCATTCGCATATGGGACCTTCGCCATGTATTCTCGTTCCTCTTTCGTCTTTGGAGATAACTGGCTGCTAAGCTTCAAATGAGGGGCAAGTGGAGTACCTACAGGTTTTGAATCTTGACACATACCAAAACGTTGTAGTATTTTGTTCAAATACTGCTTCTGAGTCAGCCAAAGCTTGCCTCACTGCTGATATTTGCTTATCTCCATTCCGAGAATCTTTTTGGCTTCTGCCAAATCCTTCATCTCGAACTCTTTACTCAATTGAGCCTTCAACTTATCAATTTCATCTTGGCTCTTTGATGCTATTAGCATATCATCAACATACAATAGTAGGTAGATGTAGGTTCCATCTTGTAGACTGCGCAAATACACACAGTGATCGTATTTGCTCCTTGTGTACTTTTGACCCAACATAAACTTATCAAATCGTTTGTACCATTGTCTCGGAGATTGCTTTAACCCATACAACGATTTGTCTAGTTTGCAAACCCAATTTTCTTTTCCAGCAGCTTTATATCCATCTGGCTGAGATATATAGATTTTCTCTTCCAAATCACCGTGCAGGAACGTGGTTTTCACATCGAGTTAAGCTAGCTCCAAATTCAACTTTGCAAATACCCATTTGCATCCAATTGCCTTCTTACCCTCAGGTATTTGTGCCAACTTCCACGCCTTATTCTTCTGAAGAGATTGCATCTCTTCCTCCATTGCGTCTTTCCATCTGTTGCTTTTTGAGCTCCAGACAGCTTCTGAAAATGTGGATGGAACATCATCAACTACGGGAAGTGCATATGCTACCATGTCGGCAAAACGAGCCAGTTTTTGAATTTCTCGTCTCGCCCTTCTAATTGCAATTGGCTCTAGCTGCTGTTGAGGCTCTTGGGTAGTAACCTCCTCCTCATCTGACTCTTTTTCTGCCGTAGAAGAATCATTGATAGTGTCTTTCGCTAGACTCACCACTATCTTCTCAAACTCCACCTACTTTGGTGTATACTCCACCTTCTCGGTGCACGCTCCCTTCTTGAGTTACCTTATTCAAAATGGCAGATTCGTCGAAGGTAACATCTCTGCTTATTATTGTCTTCTTTGCCTCCAAACACCAAAGACGGTATCCCTTAACCCCAGCGTTGAAGCCCATAAAGAGCGTTTTCCTAGCTCGAGGATCCAACTTTGATTCATTCACATGATAGTATGTGGTATAACCAAACATACGCAAAGAATCATAATCTGTTGCAGGCTCCAGACCAAACCTCGACAAACGATTGACGAGATGTTGAGCGCATGTAACTGCCTCAGCCCAAGACTTCCTGTCTAATCCAGCATTAGACAATATACAACGAACTGTCTCCACTAATGTTCTGTTCATACGTTTTGACACCCCATCCTGCTGCGGAGTTTCTCTAACTGTGAAGTGACGAACTATGCCGAATTCTTGGCATACCTTCTAGAATGGATTGCTCTTGTATTCTTCACCGTTGTCTGATCGGAGAACTTTGATCTTTCTTCCAGTCTGATTCTCAACTTGAGTTTTCCACTTAAGAAAAACTCCAAGCACTTTACCTTTGTGCTTCATAGAAAACACCCAAACTCTTCCGGAAAAATCATTGATAAAGGTGACAAAGTAGTGTCTGTCTCTAAGTGACGCCGTCTTGAAAGGTCCCCACACATTAGAGTGCATGTAGTCCAGCATACCTTCGATATTGTGAATAGTGATACCGAATTTCACCTTTCTTTATTTTTCCAAAACACAATGCTCGCAAAACTCCAATTTGCAAGTCTCCGTACCTTTCAAGAAACCTTGTTTAGCAAGAATTTGTAAGGAGTTTTCTCCAGCGTGACCCAAACGCATATACCACAGCTTCGTTGCCTCAGCATCCTTCTTGCTGCTAGAAGTCATTGTTGCTGCTACCCAACAACTGTATTACCTTGGTAGAAATAGAAGTTGCTGTTCTTCCTCTCACCCTTCAACATCACGAGTGCCCCCGAAGTTACTTTAAGAACTCCATCTCGCATCGTCATAACTAGACCTTTTGACTCCAAGGCCCCCAATGAGATGAGATTCTTCTTCAAACTTGGCACTAACAGGACATCTTTCAGAATTCTGGTGGATCCATCATGATTTCGTAGCTTGATTGAACCTATCCCAACTATTGTACATGTCTGATCATTACCCATGTAAACAGCTCCTCCATCAAATCCTTCAAGATCGAAGAACCACTCCCGGTTGGGAGACATATGATAGGTGTAGCCCGAATTTAATACCTACTCATCTAAACTTGGTTTTGCAGGTGAAGCCACTAAGGAAACATCTGACTCTGCGTCGCTTTTGCATTCGACTACATTGGCGTCTTGTGGAGTCTTTCCTTGCTTCAACTTTGGACAGTCTTTCTTCCAGTGTCCTTTTTCGTAACAAAAGGAACACTCATCTTTGGCAACTCTGATCTTCGACTTTGATCTCCCTCTTCTCCCCTTTGACTGGGTTTGTTGACGACCTCTCACAACTAGGGCTTTTGTTGTTCTGCTTGTGCTTTCTTTCTTATCTTTCCTCCTCAGTTCATAACTGTATAAGGCTGTACACACTTCACCGAGTGAAACATCAGCCTTCTTATTGAGTAGGGTTATCTCGAGAAACTCGAACTCCTCCGGAAGTGAACCCAACAACATCAACACGAGGTCCTCGTCTTCAAAAGTCACGTCCGTAAATCAGCCACCAGCTGATTAAATTGAGTGATGTGCTCATTCATCGTGGTACCGGGAACATACGTGAAACGAAACAGGCGTTCCTTCATATGCAGCTTGTTCTGACTATTTTTCTTCAAGAACTTCTCCTCCAATGCCTTCCACAGGTTGCTTGCAGAAGTCTCCTTGCAAAAAGTATATTTCTGTTCTCTGTAGAGACACGATCGAATTGTACCATATGCTAACCGGTTGATGGTCTTCCAATCTTTGTCATCAACCTCTTCTCGTTTCTTCTCTTCAATGGCGAGCTCTAAACCTTGCTGAAATAGGGCGTCTACAACTTCGCTTTGCCACATGCCAAAATGACTGGTTTCGTCGAAGGTCTCCACCCAGATTCTCATAGTTTCCATTCCAGTCCCTGTCAAGTTGAACAAACTGGAAGCTGCTTTAGCTGCTTCTTCATGGGAGATCTTTTCCTTTGTCATTTCTGCTATACCTTTCTTTCAATAGCCGTCGATGCGCGATGTCACCTGAGCCTGTTGATGTGCAATGCCAACCGAGCCTACCAATGCTCGTCGATGCGCCGATGTCACCTTAGTCTGCTGATACGCGGTGCTTACCGAGTCTACCGATGCTCGTCGATGCGCGATGCCACCTGAGTCTGCCGATGCGCGGTGCTTGTCGAGCCTGCCGATGCTCGTCGATGCGCGATGCCACCCGAGCCTGCCGCTGCTCGTTGATGTGCGATGCCCATCAAGCCGTCTTTATCCGTTTCTGATGTGGAAGATCAGACTAAGCTGCAACCACAGAGCATACTCCGGTTGGGCTCTTAATACCACTTGTTGCGGAAGCGTCGAATAATATTTAGAAATATAATGACTAAAATTTACAAAGGAAAAATCAGGCAAAAATAAAACTAAATATAACTAAAAAGGACTATTAAAAGACGTAAATAAAGAAATACCAAATTTACGAGGTTTGGCCAATTTAGCCTACGTCCTCGGGCACTACTCAAAATATATTTCACTTAAGAAATATTACAAAGTACAGAGAGACTTTGTTTGGGTGCACTAAGCTAGAAGGGGGATGAGCCTATTTATAGTTATACATCCTCCCCAAACTATTACAGAATTCTAATGTGGGATAGAAAACACTTTTCCAAAACTAATTCCCCAATGTGAGATACTAATTTATGCCACCAAATAACACCTCTGACAGCAGTAAGAAGAAGACACATCTTGTGAAGTGGGAGTACGTGTTAAAACGAAAAGATGGGGGAGGGTTAGGTATTAAAGAGACTCGAAAGATGAACGTGGCATTACTCGCTAAAATGGGATGGCATATGGCTAGAGAAGAGAATACGCAATGGAGCCGTATTTTTCGAGCGAAATATCTCAAAAGCGAGGAGATGCTGGACCACATACCTAAGCCCACGGCTTCAAGAACTTGGAAGGGTATCAGCAAAAGCATTGGGATGTTAAACTCTGCTTGCAGGTGGCGAATTGGCAAGGGAGATAACATATGGCTTTGGGATGATAGATGGTTGTCTTCGGAAATGCTCCGGGACAAACTGAGGCCTCAGATTGATACTTCATAGGAAAATACGGTGGTGCAAGACATTATCGCACCACAAAACGAATGGAATTTGAATGCCCTCAAAAAGCAGCTACCGAAAGATGTGAAACACAAAATCATGGCTCATCCGCTTCCGAGCGGAGAAAACTGACAAACTGATATGAGCAGCTACGTCGAATGGAAGATTTACTTGTAGGTCAGCTTATAAATGGTTGATGCCGCCCGAACCTGTTACTGACAGTGCTTGGAGGAAACAGTGGAAACTAAAATGTCTCCAGAAGATCAAATTCTTCCTGTGGTTATGCAAACACAACAGCCTCTTTACCAACTCATTGAAACATGACCGCCACTTTGGCTCTTTCGACCAATGTAACCGCTGTCGGAACGGTAGAGAAGACGCTAAGCACGTGCTAAAGAGTTGCAGCTATGCAATAGGAATCTGAAAGTCCATTGCTCCCGTTGCAGCGCCTGCAAGTTGGTCCAGATTTGGACCGCGAACTGATGTCAAATGGTTGGAGAAAGTGATTGGCTTGGATCACAAACATACTCTCGATCCCACCTGGCCTTAGTGGATTGTTTGTATTGATTGTTTGTGGAGTATTTGGAAGACGAGAAATAAATTCGAATGCCAACATGCAAGTGAGCCACCCCGGGTAACCTTGCACAATATCAAAATTCTCTGTGCTGATATGATGCAGAGTTTGTGAGCTAAGACGTAGCCGAAGACGAGGGAGCGAGGTCTAATGCATTGGGATATGCCGGCGGAGGGGTGGGTTAAGCTTAACTCCGATGGCAGCATGTATCTTCACACTAAGGAGGCGACGGCAGGTGGTTTGATCCGTAATGCTGCTGGCGATTGGATTCTGGGATATGAAATGAAGCTTGGGTCAGTTTCTATTAACATGGCAGAACTTCTTAGGGTTCGGAAAGAAATGAAGCTTACGTGGGAACGACGGTTCCCCAAGATTGAAGTCGAGGTTGACTCGGAAATTGTTGTGAATTGGATCACTCGTGATAACATCGAGGATCACCCATTAAGGAATATCATTGAGGATTGCAGACGGCTCCTTCGGTTGCCTTGGATTGCGACCATCAAGCACATCTTT
>JBBMKE010399487.1:0-12664 GCA_037834125.1 Lippia alba | reverse complement strand
ATTTGTCCCCTGATGTTCCTTTCAAAGTGTGCACATTATTGCCAGCAGGAGATGTTACCTACATCAAGAACAAATCAATAACCTCGTTAACTAAATAACTAATAGGGGTAATAATCTGAAGTAAAAAATTAAGGTATTTCATCAACTTCCTTATAAGTGAAAATGCCTTCAACAAGTTCATTTCAAGAATAACAGGACCAATAAAGGAACAAAATTACCAACTTTAGATATTAAAACCACTTCACAGGATTTATCTTCTTTTTTTTTTTCCTTATTTTATCCAATCTTTCTTCTTCTTCTTCTTCTTCCTCCTCCTTAGATCAACGAATCGACAGGAGTCAACATTTAATAGAATCAGTCATTTATTATTATTCACAATTGATATTATGTCCTCAAGATAATGGTGCCCATCAAGCAACAAATACTCTTAAGATGTTGCGAGTCTCTTCTGTAATATAATGAGAGAGATGGTGGGGAAAAAACTTAAACCCGCTTTCATTGAATACATAAATAACCCATATCCAACAAGACGTACCAGAAGTGAACAGAACCCACACAAAGCTGCAAACAATTATACCTATGGAAATGGAATCCAACTATGATTCAATAGATGCTACAAGCTAACCAAAGTGATTGAGGCAAACTTCCATTAGTAAAGTTCTTGTAAAGAAACCTATATGGGGCTTACAATTAAAATATTTACAGATGCGGAGAATGATTACTCCTACATCGTCATGGAAGATTAAATTCAAATGTCAAGGGGGAAAATAGATCAAAACATTGTAAACACTTGATGCTATCTATTATAGATGGTCGAGTGGCCTGTACTCCGTAGAATATTAGCATTTAAGTTCTTGCCATTTAATGCTTCCAGTTAAGTAACATTCTGTAATCAGTATATGAATACAGAATCTAAAAGAACATACTACTACCATCAGGAATACTTCTTCATTCGCATCCACAAACATAACCTAAGTGCTTTAAGCCTTGCGAAAGCAATAAGGAAACTTCCATGGTCAATTAGACATTGAAGCGGCAGAAGAGCGCAACTTGATAATAACTTATCTACATTAACAAGCTGGGATAATACAGAATTCTCAATTTATACATCTTTCTGTTTTTGATATCTTCATTACTGCAAGGAATGCCAACTCCCAGGCTCCCAGCGCTTATTCGATCTTTTCCCAAAAATAATTCAACAAAACCAATAGAAAACTTCAAGCTGATCGAATAAAAATAGGTACATAATTGATTGGAAAAGTACCAAATGCATCAAAAAATTTCGAACTGAGTCTTAAAAAGTTCATATTTATGTAATGCACGATGACAGCTACACGAAACTAATCACTAATCGAATCATGCATAAACCCAGAAAAAGAAAAAAAAAAAAAAAGACACAAAAGGAGGAACAAATAATAACTCAAAGATAAACCAAACACAATTAAACTCACCAATCAAAGGAAAATAAACAAAATCCCCCCATTTCCCGTTAATGTCAGTAAAAATACCACCAATCCAACCACTTCCAACACAAAACCCCAGAACCTTCCTCAAAATCATTTCTTTACCCCCAGAAATCGAATAAAACCAAATCCCACATCCCGCAATCAGATTCAATTTCACAGATCAAACTCATACACAAAAGAAAACACACAGAAAAAGCAAAGGAAAGAGCAGTTACGGTGAAGTCGATGCCGGGATGATCTGAGCTCCAAAAGATATCATGATCTACGACAACGAAATTGCCGGAAACAGAGTCGCCCTCGTACAGAACGTATTCGTATATGCACTCAACCTCGTTCACGGTGACGGACAGCGCCGATGTACGGGCGATCGTGCTGAGAATGAGGAGAAGTAACAGAGCGTAGGGCGTGTTCTTTGAAATTCTAGCCTTCTTCGCCATTGAAGTGGATCTAAACCCAATTCTGAGTTTTGAAATTGTATTATTACAGGCTGCGAAGAAAATATTGTATTGTTCCAGGTCAGGGGTGATCTTTTGTATGATGTCCTGGTAATGCGACGTCGTTTTGCATTTCTTTTCTGATATTTTTCACAAATATTCTATCACATGGGGTTTCTTGGTCATTTTAATTTTTACAAAAGGTTTTCTTTTGAGGGAAATTAAGATTAGGGAGTAAGATTAGAGGGATACCGAATATAATATATGAATACTTTTTAAAATATTATTTTATTATATCGTATCATATTAAATATTTGTGTCCAATATTATATTTGATATTTTAATATGTAAAAAATTACAAAAAAAAAGAATTGTATTATTATATTTATATTTTTATTGTGTCTGTCTCTTCGTATTTATATTTATGCATTCTAAGATATCAATTATCAACTTTTGGACATTTAGAATTAAGCGATTAATTTAATTTTTGCTCCAAAGAATTCAGAGATTAATAGGCTTACAGAAATACTAAGTGAGTATTAATTATAGTAGTATTAGAAATCTAATTAGCTCTATCAAGGGTGACAAATCTTAGTTTTACACGGGTTAGTTTTCTATTTCAGTTTTAGTTTTTTTCTTTTATCTTTTCTATGGGTTTTCCCTTTTAAATTTTACTATACATGTGGCACCTTAGACCAAAAATTTCTAAAATCAAATTTGCTATTATTTATGGATATATATGATATCAATATAATGATATAAGTTTTTTGAATTTTTTTTATACATATAGTGAATATAGTATTCAATATAAATGTCTAACACAATACAACATGATAAATTAATATTTTTAAAAATACTTGAGTTGCGGTTTGAAATGATATAATGTACAAGTCAATTTCCGAGCCAATAATTCATATCCAAGAGGTAATTAAAGGTAGTCATCAAGATCCTAATTCATAATCATTATTGCATCAACAGTCGTAGGTTAGGTTAATTAAATATGATTAATTACTTCACTATTTAAGGCATTAACCATATTAATTATAATATGCATGCATTTATGTGACATTTATCCACAAAAGTACCTATAAAAATTATTTTGGATCTCCAGGACTCTACTTCAGATCTTTTAATTTTTTTTTAATATTACAATTATAATTTGAACTACCTATTTATGTATATAAATAAAATAAACTATAAATTCAAAATAAGATATCCAAAACCTGAAAAACACACAAACAAGAATTAAAAACGTCCCAAAATATGACTTGTACAGATGATGGAGAAAATTGCAAATTTAGTATCATCATATTAAGTCAATGTTTTGAAACATTTTATTTTTTAATAATGAAATAAGATCATATTTTAAAAATTAAGTATGTTAATGTACTTTTTGATCGAAAATTCAATTTTGCCGGCTGAAAACACGATCTGAGTTTACACCTTTAAATTTTGACAGATAAAATCAATTTCCACACAAAAACATGCATTAGATTGCTTGTCTTGAAGATATGATTATATTTTGTCATATAAAAATAAAATATATCAAAAAATATTAAATTAATCGAATTGAAACGCTAAATTTAAAATTTTGATGACTAGATGACACCAATAGAAGTATTGCAAAAGACCTAGAAAGTTCGGGTGTTGAGCAGTGACCACTTGTTAACTTTCCTGGTAAATATTAAGGCCAAATCACCAAACTTTGAATTTGTGTGGCCACACTCATCCACGTGCCTCACTAGCTTCAACCATTTACGTGGATGCAAGAATTCCCACTATCCTCTTCTCTACAATACCCCACGCACTGCATTATAAATATAATACCCATAATTTTACATTACGATCAAGTACCAAGTCAAGGAAACTACTTCGAAATTTGAATCCAGCTTATTTCAGAGAAATTCATTCACACAGAAAACACATACAAAAATGGCTGCATCTTGCTTTGCAATGGCGCCGGCGATCTCATGTGGAATCCCTGCAACTAAAAGGGCTGCTTCAAACCAGCTTTTTGGGGCTTCCAACAATGTCAGTGTGTTGCCTCTCAAAAGGGACGTCAAATTCAGAGTTAAAAGCATGAGTACTGAGGTAAATTAATTAATTTAACTTCTTTGGTTCTTGCGTGCTTTCATTTGGTACAGATTATTTAATTGATGCATTTACATAAACACACACACATATATATGTGCTTATTAGTTATTGCAGTACTGAAGTAGAGCCTTAATTTGTCTTTCTTGATCTTGATCCAACAGAAAGATGAGAATGTAGAGCAGCAAATTCCATCTCCCCCCGAGCCAACCCCAGCTCCAAAACCCAAGGTACTAACCGAAAACCATAAATTCTCAACATAATATTAAAAAAATATTGTAAATTTAGTATACCAACTCCATCGGTTGGTAGTTTTTGATAATATTTTGTTATGAAAATCAAATAATTTAATGTATTTTTTACCAAGTTTCAATTCTGTCGGCCAAATTTGATTCGATTCTACGCGTGGCGAATCTAAAGAGTTTTGTTCACCACGTGTAAATTTGCGCGGCAAAATTAATTTTTTGATCAAAATGTTCATTAAATTACTTAACTTTTAAAATGGGATATACCAAAAATATTGAATTAGTGGAGTTAGTTGGTATACTAAGTTTGCAATTTTCCGAAACAAGATTCTATCTTTCTTAATAAATCTTGTATATTGACAAGCACAACAACTTATATGCATGAGCTTGCCCTATGTGTATTACTCAGGTGAGCACCGACTTCTTCGACGTCTTGGCCTTCAGCGGTCCGGCGCCGGAGAGGATCAACGGCAGGCTGGCGATGATCGGGTTCATGGCGGCGATCGGAGTCGAAATCGCAAAGGGACAGGATATTTTCTCCCAGATACAAGACGGTGGTTTTCCATTGTTCCTTGGAACTAGTATTTTACTATCTGCAGCGTCTCTCATTCCCATGTTCAAAGGTGTAACCACGGAATCGAAATCTGGGAATGTGATGACATCTGATGCGGAACTCTGGAATGGAAGATTTGCCATGTTGGGGCTGGTGGCCTTGGCTCTCACTGAGTTCGTCAAAGGAGGGGCCCTCGTGTAATTTCGTGTAGTATTCCACCGACTCTATTGGAAGGTGTATATTTTATTTTGTATAGATTGAAATTAGTTGGTGTAATATTTAGGCAAAGTCTTTCGTATGATTAGTCGGAGAAAGATTCTCTTTGTAATGTCTCAGGATTATGATCTGTGAAAGTAATTTAATGGATTGTGGAAGATGTAATTAATTAAAGTTTTGGTGTGCCTAATTGAATATCAATTTACATTAATTCTTGCAAAGACGACGCTTACTGAATTAACTGTACTAGTTAACTCATATATCACCGGAAATAAGCAGCTTTCCTCATATGGTATCGCTTTGTTTGGTTAAGGCCTCTAATCTTAATAAAGAATGCTGTTCTCATATGGTATTTAATGCTAGAAGAAAAATAATATTTTTTTTAGCTTAATGAGTGATCCAACTTATTTTATTGGAAAAATTATATTTAACTACCATGCATTTAGGCCTAATTACAACTTTGTCCACAATTTTCAGAAAATTACAAATTAGTCTCTAACTTTTGAGAACCGTTTGTGGTCCTTCGGGTTTTGTTATGTCATTCCCAAAATGCCCCTGATTTGCTGTTAAAATCATATTTTGTAGGGATCGTTTTGTTATTTTTGTAAACTTTAGGGATTATTTTGTAATTTAGGTCATATATTCAATGTAACACTCATAAAACCGTTAGGGGTATAAATGTACTTTTATAAATTCTGTTAAGGGACCTCAGATCAAACAAAATTATAGGGACTAAAATATAATTTTTAAAATCATGGATTAAATTATAATTAGACTTAAATGCAGGATTGTCAAATTTAATTTTTCCTATTTAATTTAGCAATTAGGGTTATGGGTAGCTATTGGGAACAACGGTTGATTTTGAACCTACTCCGCAAGCTGACTGACCAATATGTCGCCAAACCTAATGGATAAACCCAAAACCTAACAGATAAACCCAAAAGATAGAATGTAACTTTAACAACTTCTTTATTTTGACAATTGTTTCAGCTAATAAGCACACGTGGGAAGTTTCTAAAAGAGAGAATCAAATTCAAATATTGGGTGAAATTCAAAGTCATAAAATTCATGAATTGGGGCGTGGTTTTTCAATCTAAATTATTTTAAACTAGTGATACTATATATATAAAAAAGAGTCAGTCGGAGGCCAAAATCCACCAATTTTAGTAATTAGAAATCCACTCTCATTTCATGAATTAAATTCATACCAAATCAAACCAACTCAGCGAGTACGAGTCTCAAATCCAACCTCCTTCATGACATATTCAAATTCATATAAAAAGAAAATAAATTCAAACGCACCTTCCTTCAGACTGGGTGATGGTGGGGGTCGTGCACACCCAAACCATCCATATATTCCATTGGAATTAATTAGACAATTAATTCAAAGCCCATTATCAAATCAATTAGAGAATTAATTCTATGTACTTATTTAGTTATATTAAGGGAAATTATGGAAAAATCTCCAATTGTGGACATAATTTTTAGTTTACTCCCCAGATTGAAAAAAAAAATTTAGTTCACTTCCCATATGAGAATCAAAATTTGAGTTTGCTCCCCATTTTGTGCAGCACATACGACATATTGCGATTTAAGTACACGATATTACGATTTGAGTACGCGATTCCTAAGTTTTGATAGTTATAGGGAGTGAACTAATTTTTTTTTTAAATCCAGAGAGTAAACTAAAAATTGAGTCCACAATTGTGGAGTTCATTAAAAATGTCCCTTTTTTTAATGTGATTAGAATAGATAAATAAATAAATATTAAATATTTTCTATTTATTATTCTAATAAATATTATTCTAATTTGATTACAATAGATATTATTAGTATAAAATATTTAATTATTATTAGAATAATTAAATATTCTTAATTTGGTTAAGTGTTCTTTTTCTAAAAGGATAATATCTTATTACTTGAAGGAAAAGAAAAAATTAAGAAAATTCAAAACAGGATTCTGCCAAGACTTAGAGATTTAAAAAATCCCGTATAAATACTAGGGTTGGTGGAAATATTTTTTCAATGACGAAAAATCAATAAGATAAACTTTTTAGGGTTTTGGCAAGGGATATTTGTCTCCTTCAACTCGGGTTTTGAGGGAGTTTTTCTTGCTCAATCGTTCTTCTCGTTTCTTGTTTCTTTCAATACACATGTTGATTTGAATCTAGGTTGGTGTGAAATATTATTTAAAGGACTGCTAATTTGGAGTCTCAGTAGAAAGAACCTTGAATAAACTTTCAATTCTTGTAAGTTCTTAAACACCCCATAATATGGTTAGTCGTATAACCTCATAATATGCGCAATATTAATTCTTCAAGTTTTATGTCATACGTATATTATGCCTTCAGACATATACTCCTTAAAAGGAAGCATATGTATTCCTGAAAATCACAGGTTGTAAAGTGAGGAAATTAGGTGAATTTTTAGAGACCGTGATTCTGAGTCCTAGGATTATGAAGCTGGATGTCTCCAAACATATGGAGAACCACAACTATTTTACGTCTCCGGAGGCTTTGCTGGATAAAATAGAAGCCGAAATGATTCCCGCCGACCGTCCCCCTACCTACGATATCTCCAAGTTTTGCTGTATTCACCATCCTATTATGGCCTTTTTTGATACTTTGAATGCGGTGGCAGCCCATAACCTTGGCAAACATCGCGATAGCGCTGCCAACTCTTGTCGATTCTGCGGATCTTGCTTCCCGCCGCAGGGGAAAGAGGTGCACGAGATGACCTGTGCTTCCCGTTCGGTGTTTCCACATATTACGTTTCTGTAAGTTCAAGATAACTTAATATTTAGGCTTATGTTTTGTGTTTAGATAAGGTTAGTATCATTTGAGTTAAGCCCTATTCGGTCTAGGTCACATAATTTTTTGATCCAAATCCAATTATTTGGATCCATATCAATACTATATCTTGGTAAACTTGAATCTATAAAAATTCCGATTTTATTAATAATAAAATATCATAAAAATATTTAACAATAAAAAAATTAGGAATGAACAAAGATATATAATATTATTAACCAAAACATGTCATGTCCAAGATCTCATAAATTTTTTTTTAAAAACCAAGTTTCCGTAAGTACTTTCTATTTATTTAGTCATATGAAATCTAATTGTAGTATGCTAAAGTTATATTTCAAAATTTTACTAAACCCACATATATAAGCCGATCATGTATATTATTATATTAAGTGGGAGATCCATTTGATGTTATAAAAAATTTTTTTCATAAACTCGATGGTCATCTATATTATTATATTAAGTGGCATCTATACTATTATATTAAGTGATAGATCCATTTGATGTCATAAACTTCTTTTTTTTTTTCATATTAAGCTGGAGATCCATTTGACTTGAAAATCACCAATTAGATTATACAGATTGCAGGCCATCATGGAAAATATTTGTAGAATATGAACTAATAAGCAATGCCAGTAGCAATAATGGAACTGACAACAAACTTATATAAAGCATTATGAGTGTAATTCTTCAAAGTTATCACTCTTAGAATTCTCAATGAGATACTTCAAGAAAACAGATGATAGAAACAAGGCATTAAGAGCTTTTGAAAAAACAGGGGATGCCACATCAGAGGCAAAAACACACTCTTGCAAGCACCTAGCTAGGTGAATTAAAGTCTTCGAAAGGAGCCTTATCTTACAGTTGTTCATGGCTGCAAGCATAACCAAAAGATAATCAGTCCAGTAGGAAACGAAAAAATCCGACAGAAATTTTATGCCTACACAAACGTTGTTAGGAAATTATGTGAATTAAATTCTCTGACTTGGTCGTCTATAAAATAATAGCATCATTGAGAAATCATGGCCGTGGCCAACATTTCATATTACTTTAGTTAGAAGCACTTGAATGGTGGAACCATTTTGTAAATGGAGGATCGGGAACGGTGAATGGACATCTTTATAGAATGCTAGATGGTTTACATAAGGAGGTGGTGAATGAGATACTTAGCAAACATCTTTGGAATAACATTCATGAGGATAAAAATCTAATTGTGACTAATCTCATTGACACAGACAAAAACTAAAACTTGTATAAGCTTAAAACAGTACTGCACAAGGATATGGTGAATAGGATATTTAGTGTCCTAATCGCGCTACATGATAACGGAGATAAGAGAGTTTGGACTATGTCAACTAAAGATAAATTATCCTATAAAATAACTATACTCTACTTATGGTGTCAAATAAGACATGCGAGAAAAATTGAAAATGAACTTGTAAATTACTTTGCCCCCGAAAGTTGAAGATCATTTTCCTGTAGTTTTGCTAATATGATAGCTTTCTCACAAATGTATTGAAGTATGATAGAAAATTTGGGGGGAAATAATGTATGTATGCACTGCTTTACGGGATGAATATATGGACCACGTGCTGGGAAGTTTTCCGTTCGCACTCGGGTGTGGGATAAGGTTGCTAATACACAGACTTAACGAAATCTTTGTGGTTTGCGAGTGTCAAACGGGCTCAAAGAAAGCTTTAATAACAAAATTTTGAGCAATGCGCGCGTTCCTAAAATATTCTGGGTGGGTTGTCTTGATCTTGATGCTCTGGAATTTTTGGAAAGCATGGAACTGATGGAGCTATCAAAATGTTATGATTATTAGAAAAGTCACTCTTCGCCACATAAAAGAGTTATCTGAGATCTTAGAAAAGTCACTTTTCGCCACAACAAATGATATTGAAAATCATCTAATGAGAAATGTAAGATTTAATTGACCAAGTCTACTCCAAAGGTCTTAATGAAACATGATACGGACAAATTATAAATATCCTAATTTTTTCAATAAATAAAATAACTAAATTTATTTAAATGAATTAAAAATGCAACACACGTTCACTTCGCTAGTATTTATAAAGGTATGTAATATTAAAAATTCAAATAAGTTTTATTATTTCAATTTTCTTCCGAAAAAATTCTAAAACTACTGAAAAAAGCATAAAAAATTTTATATAATTATAAAATTTGCCCCATTATGTCTAATTCGTATCGGACACTTATTCCCGCCGTGCCCAATACCGTATCTTTTTTTTTTTAAATTTCAAACTTGTTTCAATCATGTCCGACACGTGTGGAGCCGAACGTGTCTGAGTCTAATACGTTTCGGATATTGCACGGACAATTTTTGTTTCCGTGTCCATGCGTTCTAGCTTAATAGCATAATTACCATATCGAATACTTTTTGTTTAGTTTAATTTGCTATATGATAAATTTTTATGTTCTAGTTTGCTGTTTAACAATCAATATATATATATATAGTTTCAATTTAGGGTTTAGTATATATTTCATATATTTTTTCGATATAGGCATCTTTTTCTTTTTTAAAAATACTCATTGGTCGAATATAATTTAAATTTGGATCACTACCCTAAAAAATATCTTTTTTTTTTAAAGAAAATCAATATTGATTCCTCAACTATATTCTCAATAAGATATGAATTGATAATTTACTAGTTCATGTGTATAGATATTTACCACTAAACCATCTACTCGTCTTGTCCTAAAAAATATGACTTGAAACGACCTAGTTAATTTGATATACACCACGGAGATGACATTAATAGAACAATCCCAGCACCACTACGAAACTTCTGGTGCGAGATAACACAATAAAGCCAGCAAACACAGCCTAGTGACAATTACAACTGTCCAAAAAAAGACCTAGAAAGTTCCAACACTCATCGGGCCCACTAAATTTAATTTCTGGTGAATATTCGGGCCAAATCACCAAACTTTGAATCTCTGAGGCCACATTCATCCACGTGAATCGGTAACTTTAACGGGCCATAGCCCGGTTACGTGGACGCTAAAATATCCGCTACTTTTGTCTTCTCCACAATGCCCCCGTGCACATTATAAGTCACATAGGTAACTCCGCTTTAATGCACACTTAGTCAGCACTACCAAGTAAAGGAAATCGCATTGAATCTTGACCTAAATCTCTTCTTCTTCTTCTTCTTCATATAGTTGTACTGTTGTCTTTGTGTAGTATTCAGTTTTTCATACTCATAACGAATAATGGCTGCTTCTTGCTATGGAATGGCGCCAGCGATCTCATGTGGAACCTCAGTAACGAGAAGGGCTGCTACAAACCAGCTCTTTGGGGCTTCCAACAATGTCAATGTGTTGGGTCTGAAAAGGGATGCCAAATTTAGGGTTAGAAGCATGACTGAGGTAGACTTCTTCATTCCTGCTTTTGTTCCTGATCATTAATGATGTATACATATGTTTGTTTGTGACGCTTGAGTAATGGGTTTGTTTTTATTGAATCTAACAGGAAGATGAGACTAAACAGCAAGTTCCAGTTACTCCCAAGCCTAACCCTACTCCGAAGCCCAAGGTACATGCAATTTCTGTTAATTTTAGAAGGAAAAATGAAGAATCTTGAATTCTGGTAGGCACGTACAATTTTGTCATGCAACTGATCATATGTTGTGTGATGTCTACACAGGCGAGCACAGACTTCTTCGACGTGTTGGCCTTCAGCGGGCCGGCGCCGGAGAGGATCAATGGGAGGTTGGCGATGATCGGGTTCGTGGCGGCGATGGGAGTGGAATTGGCTAATGGTCAGGATCTGTTTTCGCAAGTGCAGAATGGGGGTATCCCATGGTTTCTTGGGACTAGTGTGTTGCTATCTGTGGCGTCTCTCATTCCCTTGTTCAAAGGTGTGACCACGGAATCGAAATCCGGCGGTGTGATGACATCTGATGCTGAACTCTGGAATGGAAGGGCTGCTATGTTGGGGCTGGTGGCCTTGGCTTTCACCGAGTTTGTCAAAGGTGGTGCCCTTGTGTAATTTTGTAAAAGGGTTGTTTGGTGTGAATGTATTTTTGATTCAAGATTGTGTCGTTGATGAGAAATTCGATACACTCCTGAAATGAAAGTTTAACTACTCCGTCTCCAAAGTTAAGATATACTATCAACGTTTCGGAAGTTATGAGATTCGGAATTTATGCGAACTTATTTAAGAACAATCGTTTGTCACTTGAATCAACTCTTATTAACAAGGGCTTTGAAAATTAACACGAATGATAAAATAATTCTCCCCACGTCCACCCCCAATCAAACCACACAGAAATGAAAGTACTTTTTTTTTTTTTAATTGAAAACGAAATGAAAGTACTGTTAAGATTATTAAGTGGGAACATGACCTATAATATGGTAAAAGTTATGGCTATCCATAAACAATGTAATAAAACTGAAATAACGACGATTAAAAATGTATTGAAATATTTGTGATCATGCTCTTATTTGTTACAATTTTATATCCACAAAGGAAGACCTATATATTAGCCAAAACATATATAGACATAAACGAATGGAAAAAATCCTACTACTTCATCTCTATATATGTACACTATAATTAATCTCTTGATGCAATTTACAACACTATACAGGCGCTTCTGCTTCCAGTGGTGAGTGTTCTTTCATGTCTCCGTTTTGGAGCTTCTCCACCTCATGCTCCTTGATGTCCTGCATTTCGGTTCGAACAATTAACCATTTATATATCGGGCGACATTGAAGTTTAATAATCAGCCACATTGTCGTCTTGGACGAATAAAAGATAATATCAACATTGATTTTAAATGGTAAACGAACTTACTTCTACAGGTAACGGGAATAAATTTATGCT
>JBBMKE010399442.1:0-12670 GCA_037834125.1 Lippia alba | reverse complement strand
GTAAAGACGGGTTATGCTGAGAGTGTGTGATGAAGATTCCTTGGGGAAGAAGGTGAAGTCCTTCCTATTTATAGTTGAAGGGTGAAGGGCATTTGGCATAATTACCCTTGTGATCCTGGAATAGTATTATCCTAGACACGTGTCGAAACATGAGGGGTTGAAAGCGACATATCCAGGTCACTGTCACCTTTTAGACGGTTAGGCCAGGCTGTCGTGTCAGCGGCGGTTAAGGGATAGGTCCATGAGCCATGGATAGCTTGGCCTCGCCATCGAGCGTTGCAGCGCTCGAGGAAGTCTCTCCTGAGAAGGGTGAGAGCTCTTGACCCTCCGAGCATTAAGGGCTCGAGAGTTGACTCACGCGAGGGTGAGGTTTTGCTGAGGGCCGTGTTCCAAGGAACTTGCGAGGGTTAAGGCTGGGTTAGGACCGCGAGCCTACGATGGTTGAGGCTGGGCTAGAGCTGCAAGTCGTAATTGTCTGAGCGTACCCTTTCGTACAAGAAGGGTAGCTAAATTGGGACTGCGAGCCTGGTTGGCCCGAGCATTTCCCTAAGTCAGGTATTAGGCCTAGAAAGAAAGTCTCCACGATTATGCCACGTGGACGGTAGGAAAGACGAGCGTATTTTGGTCCCATCAGTCAGCCCCCCAAATTCTACAGTGTTGGTCGAGCGTACTGTGGAATTTCAGAAGGCACCGAGCGATTTTCTGAGGCCTGCGAGCCCAAATTGTTACAGCTGTAAGCCACTTCGAGCGTTGATGTAACAGACATTCTCTGCAGACTCATTAATTATGGTCTTGTCCAAGGTTGCTTTTCTACAGTTGCATTTAATGCAGAGTGGGCGCGTGGGAGCGTGAACCTAGGACTACGTGGGACAGTTACCAAAAATGGAACGGTTTTCTAGGCGGGAATGATTGGGTTTTTGAATATCCCAGATTTTGTGCTATATAAATAGCTTCTCTCATATACTTAGCCATTTTTTCACATATCCAAAACTTTCCAGAGCTTAGGCGATTTCCAGCAATTTTTGCACTTCTCCAGCGAATTTTAGCAAACCACAAAAAACTAAGGTAAACTTCAATCTTCGCTTGTAATCGTCGTGCTAATTGTAGAATTTAGGTTGAGAGGAATCCCTTTTCAGAGTTTTAGGCGTTGAGTGATTAAGGCGTGAGAACCCTAGGATAAACATCCCAATCTTCTGAAACTTTGCACCTTGACCAATATCCTCCCAATGACAAGGAGATACATATTAGTTGACGAAGCAAGTGATGAGGAGGTCTCCCCCCTGTTTCTCCTCTCATCAGAAGGAGAGGAATTTCTGAGGCCACTCCCGTGGTGCAGGCGGCGGAGGTGGTGGAAGACGAAGAGTCCATTGATCTTCCGATGGCTATCCCCTTTGTTAGCACTAGCAGGTCTGGGACCAATGAGGAACTGACCCCAAATCCGCCCACATCAATCCCACTAGCAAGCACAAGTAGGACCGGAGGCAATGAGGAATTAATCGCGGCGGTTCAAGGCATGAACGAGCGTCCTCCGGAAGACATTGCGACTCTGTTCGAGCAATGCGACAACGCTATTTTGATGGTGCAACAAAGAGAAAGAGTGCTGCCCGTGACCAAATCAGCGGTGAGGCCCCAAGACCACAAGGTCACAGTGGCCATGAAAGGGAAAGATGACCAACCCACCGTGAGGGTTGTGCCATCATGCCACGGAGAAGACTCCAGCAGAGACCGTCGCCACCATGGACTAAGAAGAAGTGATGGGGGTGATGGACAAATTATACTGGGCCAAAGATCTCTGGATCTGTACCGCCAGCGAAAACGATCGTGCCAATGACCCTCCCGAGGGTTGGATGACTGTATACGAGGACTTCCTGACTTTGGGGGGTCTTAGGTTCCCTATCTCTCAGGAGGTGACTGACATTCTTAACTTCTTAAACTTGTGCCCTTCCCAAATATTACCCAATGGGATTGTCTTGATAAACACCTTCGCTGGATTGACGAGGGCCATGGGACAGCAGCCCTCTACTTTAAATTTCGTGAGGCTGTTCCAGGTGTCCAGATCTCCCAGGTCTTCTCCCGAGGATGGTTTCTACTACGTCTCGTCCAAGAGGAACCTGAAGTTAATCAATTCCCCTAAGACCCCGCTGGGAGAGGTATGGAAGGGGAAGTTCTTCTATGTATCTGGCCTTGAGGAGATGTTTGGGGTTCCGATGAGGTGGGTGGTGCATGGCGAGGGGCCACTGGTGAGGGAAAGGTCCCCTAGCTTGGCGTTCGAGGGTTGGGCCAGAAGCGTGGCCTTAGCTATGAAAGTTTCTAACACCTACGTGGAGACGAGGGAGCTTTTGTAAGATAAGAAGATATTGTTCAAATTTGGGCTCTCCCTTCACCCTCAACTGGTTGAGAAACCTCCCACAGAGATAATGGACCAAGACGTTTAGACTTCTAGGAACTAACTTCAAGCTAACTTTCCTCTAACCTTGCGAGCGTTATATGAATATTTGTTGTTGTTTTCTATTCACCATTCTTTTTGCAGTAATGATTATAGCATCGTGCTTAACGCTCGTTTCCCTTATTTCTGATGCAGCTATCTAAGTCCTAATGGCGGGCCATGCAGCAGCGAGCCTAGCGGCATTGTTGGGGACCAGGACCCCAAGGGCTGGCGGCTCGGGGACTCCTCCACCTACAGCCCCCCAGACTGAAGACCGAGCGAAGAGGCCGGCCCCTACTACCCAAGACAAGGGCGAGGGTACTGCATCCACGGCCGAGAAGGAGAACGTTGGCGCCGAGGCCAACAAGAAAAAGAGAAAGCTGGTCAGACCCAGCCAGTCAGACGCAAAGGATTCCCAAGGTTCCACCAAAGGAATCTTCATCAAAGAGGGCTCAAAAGGACGCTCAGGGTCCTCCAAAAACGATGTCCGTATGCCTGACCCACCCCAGTCTTGGGGAAGGGCAAGAAAGTGATAGTGGGTCCCTCCACGGGCGATAATGGGTATACCTCTTCTTCTGAGGGGGAGCACTTCTGTCGGTTCGAGTTGCGAGGCGACGCTCATTATAAGAGAGAAGCCAGAGACGGCCCAGTGCTCCTGAAGAACATGTTGGGCACTCAAATGATGTACTCGGGGATTGCGGATCAAGCGCAATTTTCGGGCGACCATGCCCGACTGGTCGAGCAGACTTTGGAGGAGATAGCCTCCGATATTTACCAGGCTCTTGTGGTAAGTTGGTCATGTTACCCTCTTGTAACTGATAACATATTTGTAGATTCCTTTACTTGACCATTTTCTGATTTGGTAAACATTTCTTTTTCAGGGGTGCTTCCGAGGGTTAAGCACTTGCAGAGGAGGGCCAAAACTTACGCGGACAGGAAAAGCAAATACAAGAGGCTTTTCAGGGTTAACGACCCCACTTCTCTATAGGAGCAGAAGAAAGAGCTCGAGGCCAAGATGGGCACACAGGCCAAGGAATTGGAAGATAAATCCAAGCGTCTCAACAACTTGGAGGATACTTGGAAGAAGGCCTCCGCTAATTACAAAACTGACAAGATGGCTTGGGCTGAGAAGGAGAAGGCTATGTAGAAGACGGTTGCCGAGCAAAAAGAGGAGCTGAAGGCCTTGGGAGAGAAGCTTGAGAGAGCGCTCGGAAAGCTGGAGGCCATCAAGGCTGAAACCGCACAGAGCGCCGTGGCCAACTTTATGCGCTCGAAGGCTTTTGACTTCCTGGCCAGCCTCCACTGCTTCAACACCATAAGGCTCTTCTTTTGGAAGGGGGTAGGCCAGCTGGTAAAGCTGGGACTGGTTCCGGCAGATGCTCGCGATCACCCTGATCTGGACCTATCCAAGGATGAGAACTTGGAAACAGTTGCTGGTGTGAGTGACCCCGTGGTCGATCAGGTTGAGCCAGAGTACCAGGAGCTGGTCCACAGTATGCAGGCTGAATTTCTTGCCACTAATCCTCCTCAAGAGGGCCGCATCACACTGGACGCCAACGAGCTAGGCCCTCTAAATCCGGTTCCTCTTGCAATGGCTCCGTCCGAGCCTAAAAATGCTTCTGCCTCTGACACTGTTGGTGCTCAACACCCCAATCCCCCTCAATGACTGTCTGTAATAGCCCTTTTTATTTTGGAATACTTTGAACACTTCATACTGTTTAACTTTAAATATTCTTCAAACTTCTGAATGCTTTACCCTTGGTACAATTTTGCGAGCTTTGTCACTTTTGGATGTTTGTGAATGATTTTCCATGCTTTTTCCTCTGTTTGGTAAATGTTTGAATACTGGATGCTTGCCGGTGATTCTGTTGTTGACTTAGGCTCATTCCTTAGGTAGGATAGATGTTTGACTTGTTGTATGTTCCTTTTGTCTCCCTATGTATGCTTTGAATGAAGTTGGTTGTCGATGTTGATTAAGTATGTCCTTCGATTTTCCCTTTGCTGGCCAAAATGATATGGGAAAACATAGAGGCTCGAAGGTAAGTTGTAAAGGACTTTCCTTAGCTATTAGGGGTCGTGCGAGGGTAGAGATTCCTTGTCTGCATAAGGGCATGTTAAAGCATGCGACATCCCTAAGAACAGTGTCAGACTAAAAATCCTCAAACCTTACTAGGCGATTGATTTAGAAGCTGTTGTCCAACTAATCAGGCCAGTAATCGAGGAGTAATCCATCTAAGGATTTATAAGAGCCATAATAACGGATATTATCAAGTTGCCTTGCCTGAGGGGACGAGCCTACCAAATCCCATACTAAGGGATGAGGGCAGTATCCCCCAGCCATGCCTCGAAGCGGATCTTTTCGACGCGGAATTGGCAGTTACCTTGTAAGAACAATTTATGTAAATGTAATAAATGACAAGTATATGACTTAATGCATTTATCATTTCATTCAATTAATAGGTACAATGGGCCCCGAGGGGAGTGATACAATCTTTGCACATAGAATTTCCTAATATTGCAAGCATTCCACGGTTGAGGCAGACGCTCGTCTTGCAAAATTTCCAATAAGTAGGTATTGTTTGTGCGTAATTGTATAACTTTGAAGGGGCCTTCCCAGTTAGGGTCTAACTTCCCCACATGCTTAGAGACTTCAACCTTTTTTAGAACAAGGTCACCCCATTGAAAGGTTCTCTCTTTAACTCTTTTGTTATACCAGGCGGCGACGGTCGTCTTGTATATGTGAATTTGGGCCCAGGCAGCATCTAGTTTTTCCTCTACTAGGTCCAGCTCGAGCGCGCAACTACTGTTGTTAACAATGGGCTCGAAATGAGCTACACGTGCAGATTCCTGGGCAAGCTCAGCGGTTATCATGGCCTCCAAGCCATAGGTGAGGGCGTAGGGCATTTCGCCAATCGCTACTCGCGGCGTGGTACGGTATGCCCAGAGGGCTCCTTGAAGCTCTTCAGCCCACTCACTTTTCTTGCTTTCGAGCATTGTCTTTAGGTGTTGGAGTATAGTTCTGTTGGTCACTTCTGCTTGACCGTTGGCCTGTGGGTGGCCCACGGAGGTGAAGCGCTGCTCGATTCTAAGTTCAGAGCACCACTCTCGCATATCCGCCGAAATGAATTGAGACCCGTTATCTGAGATATGTATCCTCGGGATACATATCGACAAATGATGTTCTTCCAGATAAAGTCTCTTACTATTCGAAAAGTGATCTTCACCACTGCTTCCCCTTCGGCCCATTTAGTGAAATAATCCACTGCGATGATGGCGAATTTTCATTGTCCAACCGCCATGGGGAGAGAACCCACAATGTCTATGCCCCATTGATCGAAAGGCCACGAGACATCTATTGGTATCATTTGAGCGGCTGGAAGCTGAGGGATGTTTGAATGAAATTGGCACTTTGGGCATTTCTTATAGTAATTGATGGCATCTTGTAAAACTGTTGGCCAGTAGAATCCACTCCTTAATACTTTTTTAGCCAAGATTTTTCCTCCCGAGTGGTTCCCGCAAGTACCACCATGTACGTGTTCTAGTACCTCTTTTGCTTGCGAGGGTATAAGGGATCTCATAGGTGGGCCTTGGAATGAGCGCTTGAAAAGCCTTCCCTCGCTGTCCAGAGAAAACCTGGGAGCCTTCCCCAAGTTGAATTGGAATCGGATTCCAACTTTAACTTTTCTTCTATTTGTTTTTTCTATAAGAAATAGAATTCTTATTCAAGATAAGATATTCTTATTTCTTCTAGAAAAAGAATATTAGGAATATTAATTATTCTAATAATAATTAATATCTTAGTCTCATAATATTTATTTCAATCATAATAAAATAAATATTTACTAAAATAATAAATAGAAGATATTTATTTTTTTATTATAATCAAATTAGAACAACTAAATAATTAAATACTTAGAATTATTTCTTTTAATTAATTCCATGAAGGACTTTAGAATTAATTCTCTAATTAATTCCAATGAGCTAAAATTAATTCTCTAATTAATTTTATTTCATTTATATAATTAATTCTCTTAATTAATTATATTGGGGATTCATAATTAATTCTCTAATTAATTATATTTGGGCTTTATGATTAATTCTCTAATTAATTAACATGTGGTCCAATTCTACAATTGGACCACATGCCCAAACTCGAGCTCACGTGCCACGCGTCTACATTTGCACGTGTGGTCTCATTTTGATCAACTATTTGACCATCGTTTCAGTACTCTTTGTACCCGACATTTGTGTATGACCATCTAGGTTCATTTTTAGTTAGCAGTAAGACTAATCCCCATTATTAGGTCACAGTTCATACAATCATAATCTAGCAACAGTTGTATGACCCCTACCCGAACAATGAGTATATATTCGAAAGAAACTTTCAGTCAATGACAACTATGAGGTACGATCTCCTACCATCCCATCTCTCGATTAAGATTTAGAGCATGGAAATAGTGAGAGCCCCACTAATCTCAATCTTAAAGCTAAGTTCATTTCATATCCATTTGATCACAATCCAAGAAACCCTTTTCTTGATGTCTTGATCCACTACCTCGGTTGAGGGTTTAGGATGGTATATGAACAACTTATGCAATGAGAGATCTTCTTGCATCGCAACAAGTGTAGGTCCTTTGTTGATTCTCATATGCTTCCATGTGCCACTTGTGCAGCCCCAACATAAGCCTTGAATCAGTTGTCTATATATCGACACCCTTTAAAGCTTATAACTAAGACTACAGAGTTAGCTCACATAAAGCATCAATGAAATCTCAAGTTTAAAGACTAATTTACTCACGCCATTGACCTGTGAGATATTTCCTAATCTGAAAGTTCCTTCTTCCTGAAGTGGAATCTTCCTTCCCTATTTAGGAATCTTCTCACGCGGGACACTTAGTGCACCCGTTCTAATTAACGAGTACCCTCATATATTGCGTACGCATCATCAGTGCACTTTACACCCCATAAAATATGATGCTCCTTCTTAAGGATGCAACCACACAAGCAAGTGTTAATCGAGCCTAATTAACACTCCCAGTGTTTGTTGGACTCTTCGACTTGGAGCGGTTTCTAATTTAGCCTTGAGATAAGGCTTATTTCTTGTGCCATTCACCTAAAGGGAAAGTCCCTAACAACCTGATGGATTAGGGGAGTTCTAATTCATGTGTAAGTAATGGAAACACATAAAACACGTATTGACATATAAAGAAGTGTTTGCCTATGATAATAATAAGTCGTATATCATTCAGAGATTGCTTGTGATATAAGAAAAGTCCCAAAATGAATCATAACTAATCTGCTTTCTAGGGTACCTTTCTAACAATATGTATACAAACCTCGAAATAAATTAATAATTGAAAGAGGACTTACCAGATGTGGAACGAGGATGTCGAGGTGAGCTCGTGGTGGTCAGCTAGCCGGATTCTTGCCGTAGATGATGAAGTTAGCCCTTTTCCCTTTTCTTGTCTCTTTGCTACTTTGGAAATTGAGAGGTGGAGATATGGAGAGATGGAGTAAAGTGATGGTGGTGGTAGAATGGTTGCGGCATGGTGATGGCGCCGGTGGGAGATATGGTGGTGGTGACTGGGAAAAGTAGAGAAGGCTTGTCCTCGAACTTATTCAGGTGTTAAGCGAGCAGTCCGATTGGACTCGTACAACAAGAGGGTCCGAATGATTCAACTCTCATTGCTTAAGTCCACTACGACCTAACTCTTAGGGTTCGGTTTGAAACGAGTATGGTGTTTTAAACAACCACTAACTCACATCTATAAACCTAACCGAACTCTTCAATGCTCCAAGTCTAAGTTAGATGTTAGACGAATCAAACCATTCTTGATCAAGTACTTCGGTGTTCAAAGAAACTTGGCTCCGTAAGGTCTCCGTGACCCTCGTCTTACCGGATAACCTAACACTCATGAAACTAAGCTTCCTCCAGCGGCTAGCTAACCAACAACATGAAAACTCACGCACAACATGCGCAAGGAAGTAAACATCAAGCACATGTAACCACTAACGGGAAATAAAGCGATGGTAAAATGTATGCATGAATATGTCGTGAATGGTTTAAGTGTACCGTGCACTAAGAAAATAAAGTTAGCAATGATGATCTTGTTGTATGTGAGAATGTGTACCCCATGGTTGGGCTATTTCTCAGCTTTCCTTCTTATCCCCTTAGCACAACCCAGTCCTTACTCGACTCCATCTTCTAAATACCTGAATCTTAATTAGCACTTTGCATCCCTCCACACCATTTCCTCTAATTCTTAAATGTATGCTTGACTTTAATTCACTTAACTCATCTTTCTAGCGAGTTGTATTTGATGATCCCAAGTTCTCGAATTACCCTTATAGTGTGCAAACTACGACTCCCAAAAACTCGAAGATGTCTTCAGCTCACCGGGGAGAGAATGATGACTTAACCAATAATTCCCATCTTGTGTAGGTTGTATCTCAACCTGTAGATTCCCACTCTAATGATTGGTTAAATACACTCTCGTCTTTCACCTTCGCGGAATACGATAATTTGGGTTGGGATTTTCTTTACCCGACATTCTCTTTTATCCTTCCTTTCATTTTCTATATAACTCCATCATCCTTGGTACCTAAGTCGTCACCTAACTCTATCTTTTAATTTTTAGAAGGTTGAATTTATACCCGCCCGAAGAAAGCATCGATAACCTTGATTCATTTACACCGATCGTCTCTCCAATTTGTCTTTTACTATTTGGAATACTTATTTCTTCCCCACATGTTCTTGAAATCCACTAATCTCATTTTGAAATTCGTCGGCATCATGATCTCTTATCTTACTCCCATCATCATTGTAGTGCGCCTTGACTTGTTACATCTTGTATTTCCATTGTTCCAACTTGAAGTGACTCCCTTAACACGACCGAGAGTTTAGATTGATTTATTGGTCGTGCTCTCCCCCTTAAAAATGTTTCTTCATCGTTTGTTGAATTTGATCTCTTCGTCTTCTTGACCACAATTTTCGATTTTTTCCAATTTATCTCCCTCAAAATGCTTGGCCAAAGTTATGTAACGGTTCGGTAACCTTGCCCACATTCACTTTGAAGTGATTGGTTAGGGTGGAATCGATTCAACGAGTTGATCGAATCAAGTGGGGCCCACACGTATGGAAACGGGTGAATGCACGTGTCCATTAATAAATAAAGTCTAATAATTAATTGTGAATTAATTAATTAGTCTTCAAGTTATTTATTATTAATAAATAATAAAGTAAAAATAAATATCTAAAGGTGTTCGATATTTCTCACTCATCAAGTTGGTCAAAACTTAAGAGTTTTGGTCGAAGTTAGATAACTTTCTTTCCAAGCAACAAACAAGCTGATGGGTGCCCTTAAGCCTGTAAATAGGTGGGGTTCGAACTCCACCATGGCTGATAGAAAAATCTCTCATTCTCCAAAGTATTATACACTAACTCAAAAAGCCTAAACACCGAATACAGAACTAGCATCCCCCCTGTTCGGATCGTGGTCGCGGTTGGTGGACTATTTCTCTAGAGGGCTACTTTCGTTGACTCTTAAAAGATTCGAAGGAGCTTAATTTGGGGACAAGATTCTTGGGCGGCTAGAACGTTTCAAGAAAGTACCCATTAACAGTAAGTTCTTGATCCTTATGAATTTGGGAATAAGAATTATGAGTCTGATCTTGCTTCATTAGAAAATTTTTAAATTTTGCTGCTTTTATGGTTCTGTTTTTCCAACAACAATACAGTGCAATCAGTGCAATAGTGTAATCAGTGCAATCAATACACTAAATCGTGAGGCAATCCATGGTGTCGGCTTTTTCGCACCATCTTCTTTTTCCTCCGATGATGGGAAGCTAGCAAGCCTTTGACCATCTAGTCATGGTGAGGATCAAGAACATGACTCCTATGCCCGAGATTCCTTCCTCCACCGAACCTCCTAAGGGATTCAGGGGTCATCCTAATAATAAGGAATTGTGCAAGAGTTTACCGTTGGCCTGATACCTCCCCGGCTCGCTCAATACACAATTTCCAGGGCGGTTGTACAATGTCCAATACAAAATATCACCAAAATAGGAAGGTCATTAGATAACAATGAAAATAGGTTCAATTTCGATAAAGATTTACTCGGTTAATTTCTTGAAACAATATATATATAAGTATGCTTTTTAGGCCAAAATTTAGTCATGCCGGTTTTAGGGTTTAATACATAATTAGAACGAAAACAACCTCATCTGGAAACTACGAGACAGGAACACGAACAATACGGGTGCCTATCGATCCAAAAGTCTCCGTCCTAGAGATGAACTGTACAAGAAAGAGACCAATGTGTACTTGTGAGAAATGACTCAATATGAAGCCACATAGGATGCTCGACATTGAAATGATGTGTTCGTGATGTGATATGAAATGATAAACATGTATATAAGAATTATGTAGAATAATATGTTATACCTGTTGGAAAAATGGGAATAGCAACTTAGCGGAATTTAAAATTTTTTCCAAAAGCAAGATAAAAAACTCAGAATTCTCGTATCATTTCATGATTCTAAGGAACTTACTTAGATAGTAGCTTTCTTGTGACGTCAGTACTGTCTACTAAACGCCCTTTAAGCGGAATGTCCCTCGAACGACCTTTGATAGATCCCAAATCAGCGATCCTCTAAAGCGTATCCACACTAGTCGCAGAACACGATCAGAGCTAGGGAGAATGCTAGTTCTGTGACTTGTGTTTTGACTAGGAGAACCTGTCTTTGAAAACTTTTCTTTTATTTTTCTAAAAAACTTAACACTTCATGAGTGTTGGTCTAAAGAATGAGAAAACACCACCACTAGTATAAATACTAGTGGTTCGAACCCCTAGGGTTTTCCAAGAACCAATCGGCTTTGTTTTCTTGCTCACTACTTAACCCATTTAATTCTTTAATTTAATTAGAAAATAAGTGCTTGACTTGTTTTTCAATTCCTAGCAAGAATCAACTTTCTCTCTCCTACAATAGGAAGTTGGACTTTTCAACTTTCCTAAATTGAAAGTCTATTTCAATAAATAATTTAATTCTCAATTAATTAGTTATTGGGTTACGCTTTGAGAAATAATTTAATAATTAATCATAATTAATATTAGACTTAAATTAATTAATTACATTTAACCAATTAATTTTAAAAAAAAGCTTAACCACGATTGCACATGTGTACAATACATGTGCGTGCCACGTGTACCTGACACGTGACAATCACGCCTTGTGCGTGACCCGTGGTGGGGAAAATTCCCTCTTCGATTAACATTTTGATCCACCGTTAATCATATTAACTTCCTAACAAAAACCCTCGTATTCTGGCATTTGTGTGTGACCCTTTAGGTTCATTATTTGATTACCAATGACAGTAAATAATTAATTCACTCAATTAATTATTTACTTCACAGATCACACGATCATAATCTAGCAATGGATGTGTGAACTCAAGCCAAAGAACGAATTTAATCGAAGAACCTTTCAGTCAATAACATCTTGTGAATAAGATACTCCTACACTTCCATCTCTCAATCAAGAACTAAGGTATGAGAATATTCTTAGTGCCTAAATATTCTTGATCTTTAAAGTTAAGTTCATTTTATATCCATTTCGATCTCAATCCAAAAAAATTCTATTTTCTTGATGTCTTGATCTTTATCCACCTTGGCCAAGGGTTTAAGTTTAATGGACTACAAACAACTTAATCATTAAGAGATCAACCTTGTTCTTGTAACAAGTTGTAGATCCTTTATTGATTCTACTAACTCTCATATGCCACTTGTGCAATCCCAACATAGGCCGTGGTTCAGGTTTCAGTATGTCGAAACCCTTTTAAGCTTATATCAAAGATCATAGATTTAGCTCATATGAGACATTACAGAAACTCAAGTCAAAGGATTAATCACGTTATTAACCTGTGAAATATTTCATAATTTGGAAGTTTCTGGAAACTTCCTTTCCCATTTAGGAGTGTTCTCACGCGGGACATCTCAGTTATGAAGTTTTGTAACAATCACCCTTATGTATTATGAACGCATCATCGTATGCACTTATCACTCCATGAAAATGAGTGATCCTTCAAAATGACATAATCACATAAGCAAGTCTCAACAAAGTCTACGTCGACACTCCCGCTGTCATTCGGACTCTTGACTTGGGGAAGTTTCTAATCCTCGCTTATGGAGTCAAGAACTTGTTTCATGTGCCTTTCCCATAAAGGCAAAGTTCTTGACAACATCTCGG